>LGRX02025330.1:0-16825 GCA_001247695.2 Cymbomonas tetramitiformis | reverse complement strand
CACACCCCGCTCCCTTCTCCGCCACCTTGGTTTTTCTTAGCAGCAACGAGAACGAGGCATGCCTTTCCCACACGGAGCATTTCCCCTTCTCGTTCATCGGGACGTCTGCTCGCAACACGTTGCGCCCATCGGACAGCACCTCAAACGTGTCCGCCGAATTTTGTTTTCGGTTTGCTTTCCGCGTTTGATGTTTGGTTCTTTATGCCACATCGTCTCCATGGTGAGGTTATTTTAGGGCGCACTCGTTCTCTATGCCACGCCGTCTCTATTGTGAGGTTATTTTAGGGCGCACCGTCTCTATTATGAGGTTATTCTAGGGCGCACTGGTTCTCTATGCCACACCGTCTCTATTGTGAGGTTATTTTTGGGCGCACCGTTGCGCACTTTTGCATGATATTGGCACGGTTTGCCATTGTCTCCCTGAAGAGATGTTGCACTTCACCAGGTACAAGCAGCAGGCGTTCCGGGCTTACAACCAGGCGCTGGGTCGCTGCCTCCGCAATCAATGGGACTACGGTGGGCACTCGCATCGCCCACTGCCATCCTCTTGACTCGCATCGCCCACTGCCATCCTCTTGACTCGCATCGCCCACTGCCATCCTCTTGACTCGCATCGCCCACTGCCATCCTCTTGACTCGCATCGCCCACTGCCATCCTCTTCTGACTCGCATCGCCCACTGCCATCCTCTTCTGACTCGCATCGCCCACTGCGATGAGCGATATTCATCAGGTTGTGGGAAGAGTTTCCGTGACATCGAGACCTGAAATCGCGATGTGACCATGATCGGACATGACGACAAGCTATCACATCACATTTCGCCGGCGAATTCTGGCGGAATCGTATCTGCATCAGCGTGCGTCACTTCAGATTCTCTTTTCTTGGGAATTCTGTTGTTATCCCCGTCACACGCAGGGGCAGACTGGGGGCATTCAGTGACGGCAGATTGGGGGCATTCAGTGAGTCACTGAATGCCCCCAGTCTGCCCCTGCGTGTGACGGGGATAACACTTATCAGACAGCCTCGTTATTTTCTTTAGCCGCCGACTTTTCTTGTATTTACCTCTACCTCTACCGCATATACAGTAGGTAGACAATTTTTTCAACGTTCGTAACCAATATGTGCATATCCAGCACGAGAATAGCTTTTTTTTAAGCTATCATTTGACCCCATCCGCAACCGCATCAGCTCCGTTCGCAGTCGAGACTGCAAGCTAAGTTGATGCGGTTTAAGATGGGGTTGACTCATGGCATGAAAAGCTTTGCAGCCGAGGGGTTTTCGTGCGTGTTAGCGCATAAAACCTTGAACTGATATTGTTGATAGTGATATTAGTGCACCCAGTCGTCAAGTAGATTGTTGTTTGGGTTTTCAAAGGAAGTCCTTGCGCGTAAGAGGGTGCACTAACATCACCATCTTCCATATCAGTACAAGGTTTCGTGCGCTAACACGCACGAAAACCCCTCGGCTGCAAAGCTTTTCATGCCATGGGTCAACCCCATCTTAAACCGCATCAACTTAGCTTGCAGTCTCGACTGCAAACGAAGTTGATGCGGTTGCGGATGGGGTCAAATGATAGCTTTGAAAAAAGCTATTCTCGTGCTGGATATGCACATATTGGTTACGAACGTTGAAAAAATTGTCTACCTACTGTATATGCGGTAGAGGTAGAGGTAAATACAAGAAAAGTCGGCGGCTAAAGAAAATAACGAGGCTGTCTGATAAGTGTTATCCCCGTCACACACTGGGGCAGACTGGGGCAGACTGGGGGCAGAAATCCCCGTCACACGCAGGGGCAGACTGGGGGCAGAATAATGGGATAATGGGATAGCAACAGAATTCCCAAGAAAAGAGAATCTGAAGTGACGCACGCTGATGCAGATACGATTCCGCCAGAATTCGCCGGCGAAATGTGATGTGATAGCTTGTCGTCATGCCCGATCCTGGTCACATCGCGATTTCAGGTCTCGATGTCAAGGAAACTCTTCCCACAACCTGATGAATATCGCTTATCGCCCACTGCCATCCTCTTGACTCGCAACGGCTCCTGCAACGTGCTTGAGGAAGGAGTATCTTATTATAGCTGCAGGGCAGTTCATCCGGGGGAAGGGATGCATTTTCTCCCCGATAAGCGCGCGATATGGGCATCTCTGTTTCCCTCTCTCTGATGTAGGAAGCCTGTGTGTTTGGGGTTCTATTCAGCATGTGACTATGGGCACCTGCGGGATGCCCCCCCACACACAACAGTGCTCACATGTGCCCCGTGGCATCTTGTCCAGGTGCCTTATTCTTACTGGATGCTAGATTTTGTGAAAAGCGCGGAGCCGATGCACAATCCAATCGCCAGGTGCGCTACTGCATGGTGCAGGCTATGTGCCGCCACCGCCAAGAGCTTGCGAGGCACTCAAAACATACCCGCCAATGAATGTGTGGAAAGTATAAGAGTATGGTGGTGCTTACAGATGTAAAGGAGGTATGCTCTTCATGTTCCCACCTGCTGATTCAGCCCATATTTTCCCTGGATGCACGGCACCCCATTGATATCACACTCTCGATGCGATTGGTCATGCATGTACAGATGTTGTCACGCTGGTTGAGGGGAAGAATAAGCGAGTTCACCCACACCAGAGAAGCGATGTATTATGTGGAGAGTTTTTTTCAAACGCTTGAAGCAGATACAACAATGGGCCGGTTAGTGCAAGAGGAAAGTTGAAACGTTGAAAAGAAGCAACTCTAAGCTCGCTTGCTGGCTTGCTGGCACATTTTGCTTTCCCCGCCTATAATAACATGACACAATTATCCATAGGGCTATACCAACTTTGAAGGGCCCGTGTGCTCCTGTGGGTATTTCTAAAACTATCGTGTGAGCAAGCAAGGTAGGTCCGCGGATTGCCCTCGCAGAGCACGAAGCAATTTTACCTGCTTTGCAGTGTCACTCCATACACACTTGGCGCTGATGCGTTGGGTTGAAGCAATAATAATGCATATCCAAATTCTGCGAGCCAAAGGTGGTGGCGTATAGGTTGCTCCCTCTGTGTTGTCTCCAACTTAATGATCAATAGAAATTTAAGTACCTATTTCTGTCAAGTAATGAGGTCTCAGAAACCCTGTAGAAATTCTGCAAAGCAACTTTACTAAAAGGAGTATGTCAAGACATGTGGATGACAAAGCGTAGAATATAAATGGATACAAACCCAAACTTAAACAGTTTGGGGTGACCCACTATACAGAGCTAAGTTGTCAGATTGCAAGTGAGGATGGCGGTATGCTTTCTTGGATAGTGCATCGTCCTGCGCATTTTTTTCATTTTTCGTTGCTAAACCACGTGCAAGCAGAACGGAGCGCAATCACGACCCGCGGCATCCCTTTCCTCAGATTGGGCCTCGGTAACCCCAAATGCCAACGAGTGCGCCGGAGGCGCTGGCGAATTTTTGAGTTCAGGCTCCCCGCCAGCCCGTAACCATCCAACGACTTCTCAGACACCAGGATCCTCCCATGCGGAACGATAGTCTCGCGAGCCCCACGCCCTGACTGAACCCATCACCAGTAACCGTATCCGCAAAATCCAGAGCCAACACCCCAGCCGGCTCGGATCCAGTGCATAGCCGCAGAGCCTCGCTAGATCATGCGATCCAGATCCAGGATTGGTAGGCGCTTATGCGCGTGGCTGAGGCGGCCGTATGCAGCTGACCGCGAGCGTGTGTGTGTCCTTAGTAGCGGGAGCAACATGCCGAACGAGGTCCTCGTGGAGGAGTGTCGGCATGTAGGCCCTGGCCGGACTCCTAGTATCTGCCTTATCACGGGTGCGTTGTGTCACTGTCGGTGTCACCCGCCGTTCGGGGTTTAGGTTTCCGTTCAGGCTAAAACCCAGTTCGCCTCCTATCATCGTATCTACATCAATTCACAGCTATTAAGAGTCAATAATTGTGTTTTCCCCACTTGAACGAGAGATTATATAGACATCTTGTTAGCTCCTGCCCCAGCGCGCGTGATAATGGTATCCACTATTTATATTCGATTGTTTTTATTAGATTTTTCGTTGTTCTTGTCAAACCATTATCACGCGAATATTTCCCCTTAGGCTGAAATGTGTGTGTGTGTGGTTATGGAGGGCGGGGGCAGAGCCCCCCCGCTAGGGAGCCCCCCTTGGCGCTCGGGCTTGCTGCTAGGGGGGCTAATCACATGTCCTATATTGGGGCGCTAGTGGATTCAATCCAAGTTGCTCGAGCATAATGGGAGCGAATGCGTTGGTGATGAAAATGCAGCAAAAGAAAATGCGCCGTGATTTCAATCAAAATTTGGTGATAGGGCATAGCCCATTCCTTGTGTCTCAGCGCGACATGACAACAGATCGATGGGACTTGGTCTCGAATCAACTTGACGTATACTACAAATTTCCGACGATGATTAATTTTTAATTTTCCATACACACCGGTAAATAGAGGAATACAGCGCAAATAACAATATTGGGCTGTAGAGTCTTCCCTAAAAATCCATGAGGTCTCCCCTTCACTCCCTATGCATTGTCCATGTAACTTGATGACAGCTGTGCACACCCTACTAGGAACATACGTAGGCACAAGAACAGCAAACATCTTACAACTACATTCTTTGCCGATGCATGACTTGTCCCTTGCCATCAGGATTCTAAAAGCTATTGTAACATATCATCACAGGTTATAACATATCATTGCAGTGTATGTTATGAAGTGAGTTGGTTTTGCATCAAGGCATCGGCGTCCCCCTGCTTGATGAGCCGAAACTGGTGAGGTTCAATTGAAAACTCGTGCCATAAACATACTCCATCGAAAAGGAAGATACCCAGCATAAAAAGCGTACGCAAGTGAGGAGGATCCGTGTAGGTACTGCCAAAGATCTCTTGTGAGATTTCGTTTGTATGGAAACACACAAACTGTGGAAAAGAATAAATAATACAAAGTAGTAAGAGCCTCTCGCACAACTGACCTGAGAGCGATCCGCTTTAACAACATATGTTGCACAGTCACTGACTACTACACAGTTACTGACTAATTTTTTGGAAGTCTTTCATGTAGCTAGCGAGTTTCTGGACGTCTGAGATGGAAACAGAAGTATAGAGTGAAGCTCGAAGCTTATTTCCCGTTGGAAATGGAGTTTTCGTCTTCAGTCCAATGATATTGAGTTGATGTGCACCCGTTAAAAACGCTTCGGTGTTTCGCGAGCTGTGAGGATCTTCCTCCTTTACTTCAAAACAGACATTCATTCGACTGCGATGCCTAGAAATCTTCCACGGGGTTGAGTAGAGTCCGCCAGAACTCTCAATAACGTCATACAGGATGGAAGATTTTTCAATGGACCGACGCTCCATTTCGGGCAAACCACCCTCATCTTGTATGAACTGTAGAACCTTGGCGGTGGTGTACACGTTGAATGTTGCCACCGTGTTCCACATACCGTCGCTTTCTATAAAGTTTTTCCAGTCTAATATGCCTGGGCAGGTTTCCCGTTGGCTTTTCCTCTCCAGCAAGTCGTTTCTAGCGATTACTACCGTTAGCCCCGGATGCCCTATGTTTTTCGGCGCGCATGCAAATGCAACGCCGATTCTCGACCAGTCGAGAACTTTCGAACAAATGTCGCTCGACATATCCACGACAAGCGGAACACCCAATCTGTGAGGGAAGTCTTCAGCCCTGAATTCGAATCCATCAATAGTCTCATTCGAGCAGATATACGTGTAAGCCGGTGGCTCAGAGCTAAACTCCCAGTCGCTCGGGTCAGTACCCGGTTTAGGCTGCACACGATCCACTTGACAAAACTTGCTCGCTTCCTGTGCGGCACGTTCAGACCAAGCTCCTGTGACGACATAGTCCGCCCTCGCACTTTTCTCCCCGCACAAGTTGAGAGGGATCGCGGCAAACTGACCGTGCCCGCCGCCGTGAGCCCAAATAATGGTAAACCCCTCAGGAATCTCCATCACCTCGCGCAGCGTCATCTCCGCGTCCCTCTTTATCTCCAGAAACTCTGGACTCCGATGGCTCAGCTCCAAAACGGACAGCCCGCACTGGTTCCAGCTCAAAAACTCCTCAGAGATGCTCCGCATGACAGTCGACGGCAGCGAGGTCGGCCCGGGGCTAAAATTACTCACTCGCTCCAAGGGGTTCGCCGCTCGCAAGCTCCCCGCGAGCGCATCGCCGGTCCCGCCGTGATACAGCGGAGGCACGCTCGCAGTCGGCGCCTCCAACCCCAACGAGTCCCCCCGCGAACGTTTCCGCCTCCTCACTCCCACCGTCGCCATCGTAAAAAAGTCTTCTCTCTCAAAGAACTTCCCACCAAGCTCCTCAAACTAGCTCAAATCCCACGCCCTATCTGCACCTCCGCCGGTAATGAAAGTCCTCGGCGTACTTTATCGCACGAACCACTACCACCACACCGCAAGCGCCAATCTGCACCGGATGGCGCACCGATCAAGCCCCCTGGCGGTGCACCAAGAACCCAATTCACCAAAAGCTCTCCAAAGACTCAGAAACCTCGCGATATCCCGCTGCTTCGAGCTAAAAAGCGCCTCTTTAACCTTGGCGGTTTAGACTTCCGTGCATTCCGAAAGTTTAAAGTTTTATTTCAAAGTGAGGACGCTTCGGTTTCAGTGAGATTCAATACAGGTTGTGAGAGTTTCAACAGTCGAGTGTTTCAATGAGAGTTTCAAATTTATAAACAAAGTCATATCGATATGCAGAGGTCTGGTTTTGAGTATCTGACATGACATGACACCCCAGTTTCGAGTTTGTATCGATAGCCGCGAGGAAATTTTCATCCGAGAAAGATGGGCTCGGCTACGACCATACGACCATACGGCATACGACCACCGGAACGTATACACCGGAACGTATACACAGTATAAGTCCGAATTCGGACTTATATAAGTCCATATAAGTATAAGTCCGAATGACCACTTTTTCACGAGAACTTGAGCCGCTACAGATGCAAGTTTAGATTTTTAGCAGGTGCAGGTGTAGCAGGTGTACATGTCCTCACTCCAAAGATCCCAATAAGTGGCCTGCCTACCCATAACAATGTGAATCGCATTGCCAAGATTCATCCGCCAACCTATGAAACACTGGCAGTTGTCAAATGTGTTTGTTATCATAGCGTGCAGCTTTTGGACTTATCCGCGTCGCTACGACTTGTATAGTCATGAGGCTCTATTGGGTTCGAGTACTGCTTTACTTGGTGTTCAGTACCGCCCACTTGGAAACCTGCACGACTTTTATCACCGAAAGCCTGCTCAGTGCCCACAACCGATCTGTGACTCATACTGGTACTTCCAGTTCGAATTTTTGCCGCCAGCGTACTAACCTCTTTTTTAGGGTTTAGTACCTTTTGTGTTGAAATTTTTCAGTAAAGCTAATAAAGTATACCAAAGGTATATTTTATCTTGCTTTACTTGCCCTTTTTTCTTTAAAACCTGTAGTCCTATGGATCCTAGGATCCGTAGGGCAGTGAAGGCGACAACGAGCGACCTTTAATCGCGCCGCCCCTTTTTGAGCACTTAACTGTGCTCAAGGGGGCGGATATTTACTGACCACTGACTAACAGACTACTTTTTTGATTGTTCGTTTGCATAACTCGAGTAAAAACTCGAAGCTCAAAGGGAAAAGGAGTTGGCGTGCAGATATGGCAACCTTCACGCAAGCTGCTTTGAAAAAGGCGCAAGACGCGGCGGTTCTCTTGAAGCACTTCATCTCAAGCCAAGGAAGAAGGCATCCCGCCATTGGAAAGCTTCAGGACGCTCTCACGGTTGTCATTAAGGGTAAAACCTTGAACGTCGAGAACTACCTGGCTTGCTTCACAGCAGAGCGAGAGCTCGAAGATTATGCGCTATGGATAGCAGAGGTAAGCTTCGCTTCCATTGCTCTTCAAAATCTCAAGGTAGAGAGATTGCGCTAAAGATTTTTAAATTGTTTTACATTCTTTTACTTTTCATTGTGAACGTTTTTACTTCAATCAAGGAAACTCATAGAGCGACATCTCAAAAGCCTAGCATCACGACGGCTTTTTTGATCGAAGCGAAACTCCATATTCCGAAACCGGTCAAAGCTACGGAGATTCTTAAATTGGAAGTTGAATCAAGAATAAAAAACAGCTCGCTCCGAGATTATGCAAAAAGCGCCCAAGCAAGGAGCATTGGAAAAGCAAAGTGTAGAATTACTTGGACTAATAGCCCACAAAGCAAACACACTAACGTTAAAAGTGCATTGGAAAAGGAGAAACACACGACACAGCAAAGGAGAGAGTTCGCCAAGCATTTCTTTTTAGTTTGTCCCAAATTAGAACACGCGAGAATTGCTTTCGCTAGGAACATTGGAGAGACACCCCATAGAGTTACACCAAACATCAGTTCACAAAGCAGATTTGTGAACACTAAGCGTGCATTAGACAAAGCAACCAGACACACAACACAACAACGGAAGGAGAGAAATACACACTTCGTTTCATTCTGTTTCATTCTAGAACAAACGAAAGTCACCTGCGGAAAGAGCATTATAGGAACACACCGTAGAATCAACTTGTATACGAGCACTAAAAGAGAGACCACGGAAATTAAGCAAGCATTGGACAAACTAACGCAACACACGACACAAAAGCCGAAGGAAATCAACAAACATTACGTTTCAGTTTGTTCCATTCCAGAACACGTGAGAATTACTTGCGGTAAGAGCATTGTAGGAACACACCGTAGAATCAACCCTAACAAGAGCATCACAAGAGAAGCCACGGAATTGAAGCAAGCATCGGGTAAAGCAACGCAACACACGACGCACAAATTGAAAGAAACTGATAAGCTTTATGTTTCAGTTTGTTTCATCTTAAAACACGTGAACACTACTTGCTCCAAGAGCATCTTCGGAACACACCGTAGAATTAATAGGAACAAGTGCTTCAAAAGTAAAACCACGGAAAATAACTCAGCATTGGACAAAGGACCACAACACAAACCGAAACAACCGAAAGAAACCGACAAACATCCTTGGAATCTTAAAAGGGGCACGCAACGCCTTGAACCCGGAAGAAACGGCAGAACCACAATTACAACCTCCATTAAGCAAGGGGGAAACTACTTGTGCACATCCGAAAACACAAACAGCAAAATTAGGAAGTGGGAGGCATTGAATTTGTGTGAAGAACAGTTGTTAATCCTGTAAAACTTGTTGTTGCTAGAGAAATTAAGAGGGCGGAAGATAGCGGGTTGTCACAGGTCTTCCTGGAGCGGGTAAAGCTCTCGGCTGATGGGCTTAGAGGTTTGGGTTACGAGGAAGGACCGGAGGGAAAGATCAACAAATACCTTGCGGCCCTTGGGGCGAAGGGTGAGTTTAAATCCCACACCATAAGAGGAATCTCTGTTACTTTAGAATCACCGTTGAGCATTAGGAGAAACTTGCTGACAGCAGTAAGGTGTAAGTATAGCAACATCACCTTTCAAAGAAACAAAGAACCCCTTGCTTACATTGGGAAAACTGGAAAGGGGGAAGCAGGATCCAACATCAATGAGCAACACATGCTGCTGACGGTCTCCTTCTTCCTTGAGTCCGACACTCTTCACCAGGCCTGGGAATATCAGGTCCCGAAATACAAGATCCGGAACAATGGCCAGGTAAAGACAAAAACCCCTCCCTCAATACCCGCCTTCCCCAATAACAACACACCACACAAACACTTCATTCATCTTGAAACTAAAACACACATTGCCCATCACCGCTTTCCACTGCCCCTCTCTGCCTTCCCTCACCGCCACTCATTACACCTCACCGCCCCTCATTGTCCCTCACTGCCCCTCACTGCCCCCCTTCACTGCCCCCACCGCCCTTCAGTGCCCCTCCACATGACTTCACCCCTGCGACCCCCCCATTGAACCCCCTCCCCGCCCCTCTTTGCCCTTCACCCCTCACCTCCCCTCTTTGCCCCTCACTGCCCCTCACCACTTCCCCTCCATGCCCTCTTTGCCCCTCACGCCCCTCATTGCCCTCAATGCCACACATTGCTTCTCCTTTAACCCTCACCGCCTCCACCGCCTCACCGCCCCCTCATTGCCCTCTCTCTTTGCCCTTCATTGCCCCTCAGGCCCCCTCATTGCCCATCACGGACCCTCACTTTGCCCTTCATCACCCCAGGCCCCTCACCGCCTTCCGCCCCTCCACCGCCCCCCATGCCCCCCACCACCCCTCACCACCCCTCACTGCCCCACACCGCCCCTTACAGGAAAATGGCACTAAAATCAAAGCTATGCGACCCGAGCTTAGAGCCCGAAGCACCGAGCATGAGCAGGCGGAGCATAAAGCATTGAGCACGGAGTCTGGTCAGACAAACATAGTGCGCATGGCATGGAGCCCACAGCCCCTCACAGCCTCTCGCCGCCTCTCACTGCCTCTCATGGCCCCTCACCGCCCCTCACCGCTCTTCACAGTCCCTCACTGCCCCTTACCGCCCTTCATTGCCCCTCAGCCCCTCATTGCCCTCCACCGCCCCCACGCCCTCACTGCCCAGCCTTCACCGCCCCTCCCGCCCCTCACAGCCCCTCCACGACCCCTGCTTGTTCATCATGGGTCCCTTGTTGCCCCTCAACGCCCCCCTATTGCCCCTCTTACGGCCCCTCAACGCCCCCCTCACCCCTCACTGTCCCTCAATGCCACTCAGCTTCCGTTATGCCTCCCGCCTTCGTCGCCTGCACCGCCCCCTCATTGCCCTTCTTTGCCCCTCCTTTGCCCCTCCGCCCCACATTGCCCCTCACCGCCCCTCACCGCCCCTCAATGTCCCCCCGCCCCTCACCGCCCCTCACCGCTCTTCACCGCCTCCTTGTCCACCACCTTCAGCCCATCATCGCCCCTCACCGCCCCTCATTGCCCCTTTTTTGCCCTCCATTACCCTCACCGCCCCTCACTTGCCCCTTATTGGTCCCTCCAGCCCCCATTGCCCCTCAATGCCCTCGGTGCCTCCTTGCCCCTCCATTTGCCCCTCCTTTGCCCTCCGCCCCTCATTGCCTCATTGCCCCTCGTGCCCCCACACGGGTCCTCATCGCCCTCACCGCCCTCAATGCCCGCATTGCCCCTCAACGCCCCCATTGCCCCTCCTTTGTCCCTCACCGCCCTCAATGGCTCTCCCCGCCCATCTCCCCACCGCCCCTCTGCTGACCTCACCCGCCCCTCACCGCCCCTCACCGCCCCTCATTGCCTCTTACAGGAAAATGGCACTAAAATCAGAACTATGCGACTCGAGCCCAGAGCCCGAAGCACGGAGCACGAGCAGGCGGAGCATAAAGCATTGAGCACGGAGTATGGCCGCACCAAACATAGTGCACAAAACACGGAGTATAGGCAGATCGAGCACAAAGCACAAAATAGTAAGCATATAGCTTGGCATTTGGGGAATGGTTACATCAAGCAAAAAGCAAGAACAATGCAAGCACGAAGCACAAAGCACAAATCACCCAGATTGGGAAATTGGTGCACAAAACAAAGAGAATGGGCACACGGATTAAAGAACACAGAGCACTGTGTAAGGATAGCTCATGCTCAAAGCATAGCACACAGTAAAAGAGAAGCATGGGCACAGACCATACAACATAGAGCAAAGAGCACAGAACCTTGGGAAAATATGAGCACTAAACACAGTGCACATGGCACACAGCAGGTGCAGAAGCATAGAACACAAAGCACAGATCACAGAATGTGGAAGGGCCGAGCAAAAAGCACCAAGCTTAAAGCTCAGGTTGTAGGCAGGTTGAACAATAAGCACAGAGCACAGATTATGCAATACAAAGCACAGAGTACAGGATATAGAGCACAAAGCAATGGCAAACCTTACATGGAGCACAGAACAAGGAGCAAATTCTCTGCACAACTTAAACACATGGTAAGGAATGTGGACAACCAGAGCACAGAAGCTAGAGCACAAAACAAAAACATCCCAAACAAAAAGCACAGAACACAAAAAGGGGGAAAGCCAAGCACAAAGCAGCAAGCAGATAACATAGAACAGAGGCTTCATGAGCACAAAGCACAATGCATAAATTGCAGATCACTGATAAATTCAGTCCAGAACAACTATAGAGGAAGCAGGAGAACTAAGCATAGTAAACTGAATTGGGTCAGGAAGCATCGTAATCAGCACACAGAGCAGATACAGTTGAAACATAAAACAATGGGCACAAACCACAGAAAGCAGAAAGGCCTAGCACAGAATATTGGACTTGTAACATCAATCACAAACAATCAGAAAACCCAACACACGGCACAGAGCACTAAGTACAGAGCACAAAGTACGGAATGCTTAGCACGGAACAGGGGCAGGCGGAACACAAAGTATAAAACACAAGGGCTCGGGTTCGGACAGCACAGGCATATGGTCAGAAACATGACCAGTTTGAAATCAGGACACAGAACTGGAATTACATGCAGACAGCACACAAAGCATAGGGCTGCACAAGACCATACTGCACTTTGCATTGAAATTTTCCCATCAAGAGCCCCTCAGCAAGCCACAACAAACAATCCTCACTCACAAAACAGAAGCAGCAAGAAACCACAAGCCACAACACGTAGCCTGAAAACAAGTTCGGGTATGAGTGAACAGGCGGACGTCATCGAAGAAGAGCATGAGGGAGAGGAGACTGAGGAAGAAGATCCGGCATTCGAGTTTTCAGTAGTAGACACTATTGCAAGGCTAGGTAGAGAATGGGATGCCATGTCTTATGCCTTGGTTGAGCATGAGCCTGACGGAGACGTCCGCGATACCTGGGCTTTGGCTTATGCCCGGGCGAGACTGGCTTACCCTGAATACCCCTTAGACGAGGCTGGGCGCCCTCTGAGGATTGGGAGCCAAGCCCGTACCCGTCGTAGAATCAGGAAGTACGACAAGTACGGGCTGCCCCTCTGTTGCATGACTTGCAGGTGCAATGGTGCTAACTGGCGCCAGAATACCGACACTGAATCCGAGGGATCAGTATGAAGAACAATGATAGAAAAATGATTGAAGTCAAAAAATTTCTTGAAAATTTTATTATTCTTCAAGTATTACTTGCAATCATAAACATCTGTACTATAGCCTCACACCCATCAAATCAGCAATTAGAGGTAACCTGGGGAACTGCCCCGAGACAAGACTTGCCGACAACCCATGTTACATGCAAAAAGAGCATCACATTGCCGAATAGACCACGCTTTTCACAACTGTTCCACAATGCACAGAGCACAGAACTAGGTCATCCCGAGCAGAGAGCAGAAAGCACAAAGCATCAGCAAATGGAGTACGGAACACAGGTTAATAAGCATAGGCAGTTGGAATATAAAGCAGATGTTAGAGAGCATAGAACAAGTGAAGTTCAAACACGGAGTCCATTAAGGAAAACACAGAAAGCAAGCAAACCGACCATGAAAAACAGAGCACGGGACAAGGAGGATGTGGAGTTAGATCCAAAAACACATGCTAGGGAGCAGTCAACCTCGAATGCCCGAACACAAGGCAGGGAGCACGTGATGCTAAACAATGACAAACCGAGCAGATATTACAAATCACAAAGCATTAGTGGTTTGAACACAAACCACATAATTTGTTTCATTGAAGTAGCAAACAAAGCACAAAGGGGACTAAAAGGATTGTCTGTAACAAAACTGCAGGAGAAGGGGACGGAGGAGTTTGTGGCCCCCGCGGATGGTGCAGAGGCCCAGGTGTGGATGTCACCGATGTCTGACACACCGCTGTCAGTAACTCCCGAGGAAACTGAAACAGACATAGAAGAAGAAGTCTATCTCACACCGCAACACAACCCATCCCATGTAACTTATGACTTAGTCAGCCCGGAGCATTCAATAGATTATGACAGTGAAGAAGAAGAATCGAGTACCCCCGAGCACAATCCGGTCAAAGTTACCTATGATTTAGTGAGCCCTGACCACGAACCAGACAGCCAGGAAGAAGGAGGGATGTCGCCATGGTAATTTCAAAAGATTTAATAAGTAACATAGCAAAGAATAGGAAGCAACCAACCCTTCATGAAAACAACAACTTGTTGATGATTCTATTTGAAGGAGGGAAGGGGAAGATGGGATCAGGGATGCACCTGATGATGAAAATTGTGTGGTTACTAATCATGTCGGTTAAAGCGGGGCAAGGTTTAAGTAAATTGGAGGCCACAAATATGACAATCACAAACATTAGTATGATCAAACCGTATGAGGATTGTTTATGGCAGGGGTCAGGCAAAGGACCACTACAGGAGGACCCCATGTCGGACGAGGATGAGGAGGCTGAGGTACGTTTTGACACAATTAAGTGCGGGCTGCCTAGAAGGCCTCATAATGCAACATTCCTTGCCAATCACAGGCAAGATGTTTACTCCATGCAAAAGGTCATAAAGGATGATTGGGGTGTAGGGGGTCACACTGTCACACACTTGAGGATTGCACAAGAGAGTACGTCACCAGGAGTGTACTTAAACAGAAGCACAATTGTTATTCATAACCAATTGACAGAGGAGGGGCTGGTAACAGACAATGAGCTCACAAACAGTGGGTGTGACCAACAGGAGGGGCAGAAGGGTGGAGGAATGTACACAGCATTGGCAGGGGATGAGGTGGATAGGGAAGCAATTAAGGAGACTGCAGCCAAAATTCGGAATGGGGAGCTCACCAATGCAGTCCAGTTGGATGAGGAGGAAGAAGAGGATGAGCAATTCAAGGGCCAGTTCAGATTCCTTAAGCTGACAGGAAGGAAATATGCAAATATCACCAGAAAGGAAGTGAAGCAGGTCAGGACAGTGGTAGCCGCTGCAATCTCAAAGGCGGGGGGAAATCCAGCTCTGGTGACAGCAACAGCTTTGACCTTCGGAGGAGGAAAGCAACCTTTCGTCCTGATTGGAAATGTAGACAGTGAGCACACCCAGTTGATGTTTGACCTCATTCAGATTAAAACAGCGAGCGGAACAGACTGGACAGTCAGGGTGCACAATGTCGGTGACCTCTATTGGGAGGCCCGATGGGCCTGGAAGCCATCGAACAAGCAGGGGAACAGGATGCCGATGAAGGCAAAGGATGTTGCCAACTACCTCCTGAAGCACCCCATGACTGCCGAGCTAGTGGAGGACATCAAATACACTCATGACCGCATCCACCCTATCTCAAACAACCATCAAAAGGTAACAACACATGCCACCTATCAAGCCCGAAATGCTAACACAAGGAATCCAATGAAACATGCATCGAGCACAATTCAGCCCACCACAAAGCAGCAGGTTGTGTTACATAACTTTACAAGTCTAACAAGAACCACTACAAAACTATCGGAGGATAACAGACCGTGGGACACGGGAAACACACGACAGGTGCTGTTTCTGAAGATGAAGAAGGGGGAGGATGGTGAGCCGCTGCAGAAGGGTGGTGATGACTATCTGGTTGATGGGAAGGAACCCCCGGAAATCATGGATTTCCCCACCGAGATGCAGGTTCTGGTACAGGGCCAGGAAAGGGGGAGGCTGGTGCTCTCTTACTTCCAGGGCTTCGAGTACTGCAGCTCGGTCACTCACGGAGAAGACAGGATTGCCAGGCTCAACCACATCAAGTGCATGTGTTACAATGAGAGGATGCTTCAGGGGGGAGAAGCGGGCCTCACCCCTGAACAGAAGGGGAAAGGGGAGAAGCGGGACAGAGGCACCCCTGGCTCAGTCGGAGGAACTAAGAAAGCTGAACAAATCCTTCAACACCGTTAGTGGCTAAGTTAAGTCTGCAGGAGACTAGCTCACCTGATTCTCAGCAACTTTTTAGGATGAGCAGACAGCTGCAAGCAGTTCATACAAACATAGAAAGCAGAACTTTAAAAACAAAACACCTGTACACTTGCCCCGTTGGAGCACCGTGGCCTAGCACGGTGTCCGCCTTGCCAACGGGGGATCGCCCAGAAAACCCCGGGTCTTGTGTAAAATATATAAAATACTGTTGCAGCAAGCTGACTATGACAATAGCACTAACCATCTGTGGGCCAATTCCCCAAAGTAACAGGCTGGGCACCAATGCAGGAACACATAATTGCTAAAATGGTCGGGAAGACAAACTCAGCAGCAGACAAGATGAGCACTCCAATCGAAGGTATGTTAATCACCGCCCTTCACATCATGGCCCGCTATGTATCCCTTCAAAGAAAACGGATGAGAGAGGAACTCACTGCATCACAAGGGCCGCTCATCCTCCTTTGGCACGTGGCATCTTGCCTAGCACACAACAAAGCAAAATTGACAAAAAAACAACAACCCTGGACCCAGAACCTGGATCAAATGGGCACACATTAAAACCAAAACAAGACTACAGTATAAGACAAAACCTTATCAAAATGCCCGATACAAGGTAATGAAGGATGCGGTAGGAAGAACTTTCACAACACAAAGGAGAGGCAGACGGTCCAAACATGACCATAACACACCTTTGCATATACCCGCAAGGAAAAAGCTAATGAGAACACTAGCAGGAAGGAATCAACACCCAAACACCCACACAGAAGCAAACAGAACCAACAACCATGGACAAAAGGGGAATCCTGGTCAACTGGAACCAAGCGCAACAACATCATCCATTAAAATGGCAGATGCCATACACATCGGAAGCAATATGACTGAAGTGCCATCTACCAGGAAAGAGATCATGAGGGGAAAAGGGGGGCAGCCCGCTGGGTCATCAACCCTAAACAATAACAGTCTTGAAGCAGAAACAGGACACAACGGGGAAGGGATTGATTCTGAACAGCTAGATGAGGCTCTCAGGCTACAGGACAAAAGCTCGATCCCCCCCATAGGCTATGATGAACTCCTTTCA
>LGRX02025329.1:0-19993 GCA_001247695.2 Cymbomonas tetramitiformis | reverse complement strand
CCCTCACCGCCCCTCACCGCCCCTCATTGCCTCTTACAGGAAAATGGCACTAAAATCAGAACTATGCGACTCGAGCCCAGAGCCCGAAGCACGGAGCACGAGCAGGCGGAGCATAAAGCATTGAGCACGGAGTATGGCCGCACCAAACATAGTGCACAAAACACGGAGTATAGGCAGATCGAGCACAAAGCACAAAATAGTGAGCATATAGCTTGGCATTTGGGGAATGGGTACATTAAGCAAAAAGCAAGAACAATGCAAGCACGAAGCACAAAGCACAAATCACCCAGATTGGGAAATGGGTGCACAAAACAAAGAGAATGGGCACACGGATTAAAGAACACAGAGCACTGTGTAAGGATAGTTCATGCTCAAAGCACAGCACACAGTAAAAGGGAAGCATGGGCACAGACTATACAACATAGAGCAAAGAGCACAGAACCTTGGGAAAATATGAGCACTAAACACAGTGCACATAGCACACAGCAGGTGCAGAAGCATAGAACACAAAGCACAGATCACAGAATGTGGAAGGGCCGAGCAAAAAGCACCAAGCTTAAAGCTCAGGTTGTAGGCAGGTTGAACAATAAGCACAGAGCACAGATTATGCAATACAAAGCACAGAGTACAGGATATAGAGCACAAAGCAATGGCAAACCTTACTTGGAGCACAGAACAAGGAGCAAATTCTCTGCACAACTCAAACACATGGTAAGGAATGTGGACAATCAGAGCACAGAAGCTAGAGCACAAAACAAAAACATCCCAAACAAAAAGCACAGAACACAAAAAGGGGAAAAGCCAAGCACAAAGCAGCAAGCAGATAACATAGAACAGAGGCTCCATGAGCACAAAGCACAATGCATAAATTGCAGATCACTGATAAATTCAGTCCAGAACAACTATAGAGGAAGCAGGAGAACTAAGCATAGTAAACTGAATTGGGTCAGGAAGCATCGTAATCAGCACACAGAGCAGATACAGTTGAAACATAAAACAATGGGCACAAACCACAGAAAGCAGAAAGGCCTAGCACAGAATATTGGACGTGTAACATCAATCACAAACAATCAGAAAACCCAACACACGGCACAGAGCACTAGGTACAGAGCACAAAGTACGGAATGCTTAGCACGGAACAGGGGCAGGCGGAACACAAAGTATAAAACACAAGGGCTCGGGCTCGGACAGCACAGGCATATGGTCAGAAACATGATCAGTTTGAAATCAGGACACAGAACTGGAATTACATGCAGACAGCACACAAAGCATAGGGCTGCACAAGACCATATTGCACCTTGCATTGAAATTTTCCCATCAAGAGCCCCCCAGCAAGCCACAACAAACAATCCTCACTCACAAAACAAAAGCAGCAAGAAACCACAAGCCACAACACGTAGCCTGAAAACAAGTTCGGGTATGAGTGAACAGGCGGACGTCATCGAAGAAGAGCATGAGGGAGAGGAGACTGAGGAAGAAGATCCGGCTTTCGAGTTTTCAGTAGTAGACACTATTGCAAGGCTAGGTAGAGAATGGGATGCCATGTCTTATGCTCTGGTTGAGCATGAGCCTGACGGAGACGTCCGCGATACCTGGGCTTTGGCTTATGCCCGGGCGAGACTGGCTTACCCTGAATACCCCTTAGACGAGGCTGGGCGCCCTCTGAGGATTGGGAGCCAAGCCCGTACCCGTCGTAGAATCAGGAAGTACGACAAGTACGGGCTGCCCCTCTGTTGCATGACTTGCAGGTGCAATGGTGCTAACTGGCGCCAGAATACCGATACTGAATCCGAGGGATCAGTATGAAGAACAATGATAGAAAAATGATTGAAGTCAAAAAATTTCTTGAAAATTTTATTATTCTTCAAGTATTACTTGCAATCATAAACATCTGTACTATAGCCTCACACTCATCAAATCAGCAATTAGAGGTAACCTGGGGAACTGCCCCGAGACAAGACTTGCCGACAACCCATGTTACATGCAATAAGAGCATCACATTGCTGAATAGACCACGCTTTTCACAACTGTTCCACAATGCACAGAGCACAGAACTAGGTCATCCCGAGCAGAGAGCAGAAAGCACAAAGCATCAGCAAATGGAGTACGGAACACAGGTTAATAAGCATAGGCAGTTGGAATATAAAGCAGATGTTAGAGAGCATAGAACAAGTGAAGTTCAAACACGGAGTCCATTAAAGAAAACACAGAAAGCAAGCAAACCGACCATGAAAAACAGAACACGGGACAAGGAGGATGTGGAGTCAGATCCAAAAACACATGCTAGGGAGCAGTCAACCCCGAATGCCCGAACACAAGGCATGGAGCACGTGATGATAAACAATGACAAACCGAGCAGATATTACAAATCACAAAGCATTGGTGGTTTGAACACAAACCAAAAAATTTGTTTCATTAAAATAGCAAACAAAGCACAAAGGGGACTAAAAGGAATGTCTGTAACAAAACTGCAGGAGAAGGGGACGGAGGAGTTTGTGGCCCCCGCGGATGGTGCAGAGGCCCAGGTGTGGATGTCACCGATGTCTGACACACCGCTGTCAGTAACTCCCGAGGAAACTGAAACAGACATAGAAGAAGAAGTCTATCTCACACCGCAACACAACCCATCCCATGTAACTTATGACTTAGTCAGCCCGGAGCATTCAATAGATTATGACAGTGAAGAAGAAGAATCGAGTACCCCCGAGCACAATCCGGTCAAAGTTACCTATGATCTAGTGAGCCCTGACCACGAACCAGACAGCCAGGAAGAAGGAGGGATGTCGCCATGGTAATTTCAAAAGATTTAATAGTAACATAGCAAAGAATAGGAAGCAACCAACCCTTCATGAAAACAACAACTTGTTGATGATTCTATTTGAAGGAGGGAAGGGGAAGATGGGATCAGGGATGCACCTGATGATGAAAATTGTGTGGTTACTAATCATGTCGGTTAAAGCGGGGCAAGGTTTAAGTAAATTGGAGGCCACAAATATGACAATCACAAACATTAGTATGATCAAACCGTATGAGGATTGTTTATGGCAGGGGTCAGGCAAAGGACCACTACAGGAGGACCCCATGTCGGACGAGGATGAGGAGGCTGAGGTACGTTTTGACACAATTAAGTGCGGGCCGCCTAGAAGGCCTCATAATGCAACATTCCTTGCCAATCACAGGCAAGATGTTTACTCCATGCAAAAGGTCATAAAGGATGATTGGGGTGTAGGGGGTCACACTGTCACACACTTGAGGATTGCACAAGAGAGTATGTCACCAGTAGTGTACTTAAACAGAAGCACAATTGTTATTCATAACCAATTGACAGAGGAGGGGCTGGTAACAGACCATGAGCTCACAAACAGTGGGTGTGACCAACAGGAGGGGCAGAAGGGTGGAGGAATGTACACAGCACTGGCAGGGGATGAGGTGGATAGGGAAGCAATTAAGGAGACTGCAGCCAAAATTCGGAATGGGGAGCTCACCAATGCAGTCCAGTTGGATGAGGAGGAAGAAGAGGATGAGCAATTCAAGGGCCAGTTCAGATTTCTGAAGCTGACAGGAAGGAATTATGCAAATATCACCAGAAAGGAAGTGAAGCAGGTCAGGACAGTGGTAGCCGCTGCAATCTCAAAGGCGGGGGGAAATCCAGCTCTGGTGACAGCAACAGCACTGACCTTCGGAGGAGGAAAGCAACCTTTCGTCCTGATTGGAAATGTAGACAGTGAGCACACCCAGTTGATGTTTGACCTCATTCAGATTAAAACAGCGAGCGGAACAGACTGGACAGTCAGGGTGCACAATGTCGGTGACCTCTATTGGGAGGCCCGATGGGCCTGGAAGCCATCGAACAAGCAGGGGAACAGGATGCCGATGAAGGCAAAGGATGTTGCCAACTACCTCCTGAAGCACCCCATGACTGCCGAGCTAGTGGAGGACATCAAATACACTCATGACCGCATCCACCCTATCTCAAACAACCATCAAAAGGTAACAACACATGCCACCTATCAAGCCCGAAATGCTAATACAAGGAATTCAATGAAACATGCATCGAGCACAACTCAACCCACCACAAAGCAGCAGGTTGTGTTACATAACTTTACAAGTCTAACAAGAACCACTACAAAACTATCGGAGGATAACAGACTGTGGGACACGGGAAACACACGACAGGTGCTGTTTCTGAAGATGAAGAAGGGGGAGGATGGTGAGCCGCTACAGAAGGGTGGTGATGACTATATGGTTGATGGGAATGAACCCCCGGAAATCATGGATTTCCCCACCGAGATGCAGGTTCTGGTACAGGGCCAGGAAAGGGGGAGGCTGGTGCTCTCTTACTTCCAGGGCTTTGAGTACTGCAGCTCGGTCACTCACGGAGAAGACAGGATTGCCAGGCTCAACCACATCAAGTGCATGTGTTACAATGAGAGGATGCTTCAGGGGGGAGAAGCGGGCCTCACCCCTGAACAGAAGGGGAAAGGGGAGAAGCGGGACAGAGGCACCCCTGGCTCAGTCGGAGGAACTAAGAAAAAGCTGAACAAATCCTTCAACACCGTTAGTGGCTAAGTTAAGCCTGCAGGAGACTAGCTCACCTGATTCTCAGCAACTTTTTAGGATGAGCAGACAGCTGCAAGCAGTTCATACAAACATAGAAAGCAGAACTTTAAAAACAAAACACCTGTACACTTGCCCCGTTGGAGCACCGTGGCCTAGCACGGTGTCCGCCTTGCCAACGGGGGATCGCCCAGAAAACCCCGGGTCTTGTGTAAAATATATAAAATACTGTTGCAGCAAGCTGACCATGACAATAGCACTAACCATCTGCGGGCCAATTCCCCAAAGTAACAGGCTGGGCACCAATGCAGGAACACATAATTGCTAAAATGGTCGGGAAGACAAACTCAGCAGCAGACAAGATGAGCACTCCAATCGAAGGTATGTTAATCACCGCTCTTCACATCATGGCCCGCTATGTATCCCTTCAAAGAAAACGGATGAGAGAGCAACTCACTGCATCACAAGGGCCGCTCATCCTCCTTTGGCACGTGGCATCTTGCCTAGCACACAACAAAGCAAAACTGACAAAAAACAACAACCCTGGACCCAGAACCTGGATCAAATGGGCACACATTAAAACCAAGACAAGACTACAGTATAAGACAAAACCTTATCAAAATGCCCGATACAAGGTAATGAAGGATGCAGTAGGAAGAACTTTCACAACACAAAGGAGAGGCAGACGGTCCAAACATGACCATAACACACCTTTGCATATACCTGCAAGGAAAAAGCTAATGAGAACACTAGCAGGAAGGAATCAACATCCAAACACCCATACAGAAGCAAACAGAACCAACAACCATGGACAAAAGGGGAATCCTGGTCAACTGGAACCAAGCACAACAACATCATCCATTAAAATGGCAGATGCCATACACATCGGAAGCAATATGACTGAAGTGCCATTTACCAGGAAAGAGATCATGAGGGGAAAAGGGGGGCAGCCCGCTGGGTCATCAACCCTAAACAATAACAGTCTTGAAGCAAAAACAGGACACAACGGGGAAGGGATTGATTCTGAACAGCTAGATGAGGCTCTCAGGCTACAGGACAAAAGCTCGATCCCCCCCATAGGCTATGATGAACTCCTTTCAAAACTGGAAACCGGGGAACCAAGCTTCGTACACCTCATCAGGAAAGCATTGGGCAAACACCTGAGGACCCACTTCGGGGTGAGCAACGGTGAACACTGGAAACTCATAACCCTCCGAATTACAAATGAAAAACACATAGAAGCCTATATTTATGACTCACTTGGGGTAATAACAACAACCGAAACACAAAGCAAACTTGAAGGGGCACTCTCATCTTGGTTGAAAATTCATCACAAAACCATAAACGGGAGAAGTTGGAAGGTAGAGGTATCAACGTTCAGACAGCAACTGGATAATCACACATGCGGGATCTGGGTTATCAGAACAGCGGAGAAATGGAGGCAATGGTGTGACAGGAGCGAGCATTTACCATTCTTCACCTATCTAAAGGAAGGGAGCATTGAAGGGGAGCACCACAACTCGGAGGCCACATTACACATTCAGGATCTACAAGAAATAATCCAAGACAGGATCACTCAGCCCAAGGATGAAAGAGGGAACACCAACAAGGACATTACAAAATACAACCCTGTATACAGCAGGAAAGGAGTCATTACCATAGCCAACATTGAGACACTGTGCTCCAAGTTGAAACTAGACTTCACTTGCACCAACAACAAGCGCACCTTTTATGAAATGATAAACAGTAGCCAACAGGAATACAGCAATGACATAAACAAATTTCTTCAGACAAAACACCACACCTATATCCTTCATGAAAGTCAGGAATGGACGTTGGCAATACACTTGAAACATAAGAACACTGTTCTTTTGATCAAACCTTTCACAAAAATGGGGAAAGAAGGACATGACAACAAGACACCAGTATATAAACACTTAGATCTCAGATGTGAGATCGATCCCCAAAACAAAGGCCTTCTGGTCTTCCACACAGCAGTCAAAACTCAGGAAATCCTTCAAAATCTCAGATATGCAGGAGAGCACCAGCTAGAAAGAGACATCATAAACAGCATGGTCACTTCTAACATCAAGTATCACCATGGCTTCGGGAAATTCACTAGAAATGAGAAGCTAAACAACAGGGGAGCGGTAGCCATAATCAGGGAGCAACTCAGATATGGGAATATAACCCCTGAGGAAATAGCGCAAAATAGAGAATTCCGGGAAAAACAAGTGGTGGTTGGAGGTATTAGAACAGGGAAAGCAATGGCTTCCAATGCCCCGGGAAAAAGAAACATTCTCAAAACCACGGGCCTGAGGTACCAGGCAGGGAAAAAACTGAGGAGGAAGGTTCAAAATTGTGAGCGGACGGAAAACATCTTTTTCCACAAAAACTTATACGGAGTGGATGGAAGATGCATCAAACAAAAGGCTAAGCACTCACGGAATGAGGCGGAAAACATACGGCTGCAGGAACTACAGAGAGCTCAAGGGAGAAAGGAACACATTATAGTAATGGGAATGAATATGAGAGGATTGAGACACACAAAGGAGGACCAGGATAGTATGATTAAGCTAGAGACCATTTGTAACCTAGTGCTGGACAGAAAAGCACACATCATATGTGTCTCTGAGACCAAGATCTCAACCACAAGTATGCCAATGGTTAAGACATTGATGCTCCAGAAAGGTTTAAACTTTAGAATTTCACATACGGATGAAAAGGCTAGTATAGGGTCCCTCATAGTATGGAACCCCAAAGATATACCGCTTACACCCAATGCAACATATGTGGACGGGACACAAAAAAGGTCAGTCATGATTCGGTTTACAGGCACAAAGGGTTTTTCGTTTTCGGTGGCAAGCGGGTACATGAACGATGCCAGTCTCAAAGAGGAACAAGAGGACTTCTATAAAACCCTTAAGGATTGGGCGGCCAAGTCAGGAGACAACAGAAACAAGGCCCACATAGAAATAGGAGACAAGAATTGCACACTGACCCAAAGCCAAAGGATAACAAAAGGTCAGCAGATGTCATACAAAGATCACCAGACTAAGAACAAACACCTCTTAAGTTACTTCAATGATGACAGGACAACATTAACAGAACTTATCACACACATGCATCCAGAATGTAATGAGATATTCACAAGGGTTGTGAACAACAGTTCAAAAGCAAAACTCACTCATATAATGGCAAACAAAGGAATGGAAGATAGAACAGCGGCTGCTGGCTGGCTTGAAATGAACCCATACATAGTTTCAGACCACGGTATAGTTTGGGCTCAGATTGACATCAGAGGAGAGCAGATACACCCTGAAAAACAGAAACATACCCCTACAGAGGAACCGCGCCTGAACGGAGCAAATGATACTACACATGACAAGTACCCTGGTTTCCCAGTAAGACTGGAACACACAGAGACGGTAGGAGGTTTTAGAAAGCTTACAAAGGCTGCTGTAGCCAGAATCTTGGAGAAAAATGGATACACCATAAAGCATTTAGCAAATGCAAGCATTGAACAAAACAATGCAGCACAAGTAATAAACACTGTTCTAGGAGACACTACAGACTACAAT
This sequence comes from Cymbomonas tetramitiformis, assembly GCA_001247695.2. Lineage (NCBI taxonomy): Eukaryota > Viridiplantae > Chlorophyta > Pyramimonadophyceae > Pyramimonadales > Pyramimonadaceae > Cymbomonas > Cymbomonas tetramitiformis. The sequence goes on along the minus strand of LGRX02025329.1, from coordinate 11,855 downwards.
ATGAAAAAGGAGGATATCCACGGAGACAACCTAAAGGAAGACTTGAGCACATGGAAGGGTAAGCTGACGAGCACAAAAGGTAGCATAAAGTGGCACAACAAGACTAAAGAATGGTGGATACACATGGGCTCACCTTGGAACTCCGCACACATCCGCTCTAGGGGCATTGGCATGCCAGAGGGAGTGACACAGCATGGTTACACAAAAATTGGTAATATCTGGAGCTTGAAATTCCCAATCAATTATGGGAAAAAAGATGTTTTGAAATACCTCAAAACACACTTTCACTTGGGAAACACTGAAGTTCTAAAGCTCGAAGGACCTAAGGAGCATGGAGAAGGGCACATATGGGACATCTGCATGCACCAGAGCCTGCAAGCAGAGCATTGGAGTCATTGCGGCAAACCCCTAGCAGCCCTTGACAAAACCAATGCATACAACTTCAAATATGCCACTGGATGGAAAGCCTATACAGAAAGACTACAAAAGCTAGTAAATAAAAAGCAAGAATTGGAGGGCAGTAAGAAGAGTATGGATAACTGTAGTCCCCATAAAGAAGATACGGACCAAACTTGGGACTTCATCCATGAATCAGCAAACAAAGCGGCGCGTGCCGCATTTGGAACGAGGGGGAAAAAGATGCACAAAAGGCCGGTCCCATCAGCCACATCAAACTATCTATACAAATGGCTTCAGTCATTGAGGAAAGCACACCGAATGCTGGGAGAGATAGAAAAGGAGAAGGACTTGGAAGCAACAGAATGCCTCGTCAGTACCATACCTTGTGACAGTCTTGGTAGGAAGCCACAAGAAACGGCTGAGGCATGGAGTAACAGACTTGAGGCGAGCCTGCCAACAGTTACAAAAGCATTCCAAGAGAGCAGAATCAAGGACATAAGATACTGGAAGCTCCGGGAGAAGGAAGAGATGCAACATCTGTTTGCAAAGAAAGTTTCAGCCTTCCTGGATAGAGCTTTAGGAAACAAAAAAGGGACGGAAAAGGGTGCAGCCCCAGAATATGACGACAAAGGTGAGGTACCGCTAACAGCAAATGAAAGGAAGCAAGCCATTTTAAAAGAATACAAAGAAAATAAACTCTTCTCCACTAGACCCGAAGCACCCAAGCACCTACCCCCATGGTTGAGATCGATCTTAGAGAACAGCCCCAAACTACCTCAGCATGTCACCGAGCAGCTAGCAGAACCTATACTCATGAAGGAGTTGGAGGCAGTCTATGGATCATGTGGAGTATCCACAGCCCCAGGCCCATCGGGAATGCATTATGCACAATGGATACAGGGACCCCAAAACCTCCAGGAATTAATACTTGAAATGTTTAACAACATTTTGAGGACAGGCTCTTTTCCAAGATTAGCAAAAGCGGGCTTCATTCAACCGATCCCCAAAGATCCAAGCAAACCGTGCACCTCAGATAATTCCAGACCACTCACCATGCTGGAAACAGGCATGAAGTTGTTCAATTCCATCATTGCAAATAGAATAAAGAAGGCTTTATCCAAACATCCGGTCTTTTTCCCAATCCAAGATGCCTTCTTACCCAATAAAAACATTGAGGATTCGTTGCAAGTCCTAAATGAAGTTATTTCCGATGCTAACAGATTCGAAAAAGAACTGCATGTTGTCTACCTGGACCTTAAACAAGCTTTTGACCGAGCAGAATTTTGGATGAGCAAACTAGCACTGGAGAAAATAGGATTGCCCGAAAATATCATTACAATCATCTCGGACATCACATCCGAAGCATCCCGATCAGTCCTCACATCTGAAGGCATGACAGATGAATGGATGCTTGAATGTGGGGTGCCCCAAGGAGAAGTCCTAAGTCCCCTCAGGTTTGTGGCAATCATGGACATATTGGCCATCTGGTTGGCAGAAAGGGCCAACGGGAAGAACCCCATGAAACAGACCTACGGGTATGCCCTGGAGAAACCAAGAGATGCTACCAGAAACCCGGGAGCTACTTCACCCCAGAAGAACAGAAAATGGCTGAACATGAATTCACCGCCTAACATTTTTGCCAGATTCTTCTGTGATGACATCATCCTGATAGGGAAATCAAAAGAGGAAGTACAGGACATGCTCGGGGTGATCAATGAGTTTATGAGGTTCATAGGGATTCCCATTAATGCCAAAAAATCTAAGTACTCCCATAGGAAACCTGCAAGACAGAGGGGCAAAGCATATGAAGGGCATATTGAGTTGGAAAAGAAACTCATGTCCGGAGGTATGCTGAAAATCGAAGACTGAGAGGAAGGGCCCAACACATGGTCCGAATGGCTTCCGCCCAAGACCCCTGCCTATCTTGAATATAGCAACAGAACTGAGGCAAACCGATACTTAGGGATTTGGTTTGCGCTGGATGGCGGATGGGAACACAAAAAACAGATACTCATGGATAAGCTCACCCAAAGCCTGCTGTCAGTTCAAACACAAACCTTAAACTTGAATCAGCTTCGTTACATAATCAATGCGGTTGTTGTACCAAGAATGGCATATCCCTTAAAAGTTACATCGACCATTAGCACGGAAACAAACAATGTAGCAAAAGAAATTGATGGCACAATAGCAAACTTTGTCTTGAGATACTTAAATTGTCCCATAGACACAAACCATCAATTAGTCTGGACACCGGCCGCACTAGGAGGACTGGGGATTGACAATGTAACAGACATTGCCCATGCTACATGCATCTCGGAAACCTTAATCACACTATGCAATACAACAGAATACGAATATTGGAGTGACCAGATCATACAAGGAACACACGGCACACCGAATGCACACTTGCGACAGAGACAACAGCAGCACATGGAGCAAAATGGCAAGTTATGTTATGGAAAGAGAAGCGAGGGAACTAAAAATTCAGGGCTCTCCTTTATCCCACCACCTCCCCTTCAAAAAAGCCACGGATAAAGGCGGGAACTGGTTCAAACGGGTGAGCTACATATTGTCAAAATATGGATACTCTATAGACACAAAGCACTCAACCCTACAGGACTACGAGGAACTACAGACCTTTCTTTACTCGTCACTCCCGAAGCCTGTGTATGAGAAGATAAGTATGCTAGTTGCATCCCGGAATCTCAGATACATGGGTTCCTTTCTTCAGTCGTGCGGAGGGCTTATGCTTAGCTGGGAAGAATTGAGGGCAAAGCATAGCCTACAAGGAACAGAACCTCCATCTTGGTTTTTAGCCCTCCAGACAGAGGTTATATGTGACTCGTCAGGGGCAGAATTGCGGAAGGTTAAAACCAAATACAGAGACACACCGCAAGCCCCGGAGGAGGGCATGATGTGCTGGAAAGGGACAGGAATGGGCCAGGAAGGGATGAAGCTAGTCACAGTTCAGAGACATGACACCGGCTTGGGCACTTTACAACTGAAGATGTACACCAAGAATCAAGAAGGGACATACATGCCAGACAAAACAGGACTGAAGACCTTATCAGTTAATGAATATCACATATTGCAGGACGGTACAACCCTAATGCCGGTGAACCAAAACTTTTTGAGAATGCATGCCAATAGCACAGCTAGGATCAACATGAGAGAAGGACCGGAAGCCGAGACATACTTAACATATGTTGGAGATAGACTCAATGACCTTTTCAGAGCTAGATGCAACAACTCATGCGCAGCGGATAACAGTGAGTTCAGCTGCCCGAGTGCATCAGAGGATGAAGAACAGGGCGCACAGGACGAAGCAGATAAGAGGGTTAGCTTTGACTTTGCAAGTGACTGATCACTCTACAAAAGTTCATCTTTTGCAAGTTGCGGAGCAGCATACATGAGATTTGAGGAGGGAGACCCTACACCGGTCATGAGTAAACATAACATACCAAGGGAAGCGCCTATCACCTCACCCACTGCAGGAATCATAGATAACATCCATAAACCTAGCTCTACTACTGCAGAAATTTTAGGCCTCAGAAAGTTACTCCAAGATCGGAAGCATGAAATTCTAAACACCATGGTTCCTCTTACCCATGTGATTGACTCCATGGCAACTATCAATGCTGTAAACCGTGACCCTGGAACCCTAAATGTCAGGGACCTTATGCAAGAGCCGAACAGAAGGGACCTGGTAGCCATTAGACTGATTCTGGAAGAATTAGGATTTTACAACACAATGGGACAGGCGAAACTCCTGATCAAATGGATCAGAGGGCACAATAACGATAGGCTTCATGACAAAGTAGATAGGACGGCCAAAAGAGCGGCTTTCAGGTACAGCGGGAGACAGCTCAGGTTCGACGAAGATGGGGACTTAGATTTTTCTCTCCTCTTTCATGAACAATCCATAACGGGAGGCATCAGGAACCACATTAGGAGACTCCAAAGATTGAGCCACCACAAAAAGTGGAAAGACATGCATGGACAAGGAAGGGCACTCAGGCTATTGGAGGAGAATCATGTGAAACCAATCAAGGATGTATCAAAGATTGCATCCAAGTACTTCACAGCTTATAGGTGCAGGGAACTCACAGGTCTACAGGCATCCCCACATAGAGCACATAGGATGGGAATTGGTGAAAGCCCGACCTGCCGGACGTGTGGCACAACAACACAATGCACCTACACACACATCCAACTGAATTGCCCAGGGGAAGGAAATAAACTACACCAGTTAAGGGAAAACCAGCAGGAGGAAATGAAAGAAACCATCAGGAAAGCCACAGTGGGAGACCTGAGATTGATAATAGAAGGCAGTAACACAAGGGGGGGCATCATCAGCCCCTCCGAAATCTTCCCCTTAGCAGAAATAGACAATGACTTAACAGCCTCTAGACCACTTGCTGCTCTACCGGAGGCTAGCATGTATAGGTTGTCAAACACTAGGAAAGGCACTGTAGCAGTAGCTTCTGCACCCATAGACACGAACAGTGATGGCAGTCACAACTTCCAAGACCTTCAGTACATTAAAAAGAAAGAATTCTGGAAGTTAGTTGAGTGGCATAGGCTGACAACTGATACACCCCAGCCATCGATCAGCAATTACACACAACGGGCCAATGATATTCACTCGGCACTTATAGCATGTAATACTGAGTCGGGTGACCCGAAGAATTGTTATGCGATAAGAAGAGACCTATTAGATATCATCATAGATGAGAGAGGTCTAGGAAAGGACGGATGTGAGCTTTTCTGTAACCCTGTAAACTCCCACCCAGGAATCAAGTCAAGGAGGTGCATTCCCACGGCGGCTATGAAGGAGGCGTTGAGACCCTTTTGCCACAAGGGGAAGATAGGGTGGGATGGACTTGCAAGAGATGCATATGTCAACCGTGTAACGGGAAAAGGGAAAAAGGTATATGGGAACCCACCCTTTGATGGGGGGGTTCTCAGGGAAGCATCTGCTGTTATGCAAACGTTGTCCCGTGGCCTAGAGGCGGCCAGGACTTCGGCGGGATTTGAGGGGATTTGGATCCTGCCATTGTCGCCAAAGAACCTTAAAAAGTGGACAGGTAAGGGTTTTAAGCTAATTTTCAAGTACCCAAGGGGAACCATACCCTTCATTCCACATGATTATTGGTCGGGTAAGGGGCCCTACACAATGCCAGGGGAGGGATGTTACAAAGATAAGTACTCAGATGTGGTCATATTATCCATTGATAGTGAGAGCATGGGGTGTCCTGTTAGTAAGAAACTTGATAATGAGAAAATGCAATACAAGTTGCTTCAATGGTTCATAAATGTAGTCCCGCATAAAAAGATCACCCCCAAATTCCTCAAAGAAACGGGTCTGCACCCGGATATGATTGAGCAAGCCCTTAGTGAGAAAGATTGTCTGCTGCCGCCCCGATTGTGCCCGTGGGTGGGGGGCAGAAATAATGAGGAACAACGAAACCAGTATCCTGGAGCACACTTGGATGGCGGGCACAGGAACGCAGGAGGAACCCCCTTCCTTAATGCGGTAGAATGGCCGGAGGAACTTGCTCTTATGGGTTACTTACCAGAAGGCTTTGGCAAGGTGCTCAAAGGGATCGGGGTTCCACATCGGGGGGTGAAGCCACTCTTGAAAAAATTGTCCAGGATGTAGACGCCATGAGGAAAGGATACTGAATAACATTTGTTCTCAACGCAAAGGGCACAGTGAAGAGGCACCCAGTATCTGGTGGAGCCTGCATGGGGGATAGGAAAGAAACTGAGGCGGCACAGGCAGCAGGAAACGCCAGCAGCCATGTGAACCCCTGACCTCCCGGCCCCACGGCAGTCCGGGAAACCCTCTCTCGGTCCCAGACCACCGGCCCAGGGGCCGGAGCACCCCTGGGCTTTTCTCACTTCATCATCACCACCGCCCACACCGCCTCCATCTCCATCGTGCATCAGCTCCACGGCCTGCTGATGTTTTTTCCGACGCCGGTGGCAGACACGCTTTCATTAGTGCTTTGCCACCCCTGCTTCCACGCTTCGTGGAATGCTTCCTGCCTAGCAGACTGTCATGTATGAGGGGAACAGACTCGAGTAGATCGTTCCGAAGGCGTTGCCTTACTCATCGACGTAAATGTTTTATTATTATTATTGGTATCGATTTTTATGTTGCTGAGCGGCAGTTCATCCCGCTCGGTGCCATTGACCACGGGTTCCCAGAAGTGCATCGGGTCACCGTGCCTGCAGAAGGGCAGCCCCGGCTGCTGTATAAAGTTCGATACCCCTGGGACGGGGACGAGGAGGAGCTGTGGCAGCATGAGGTGCTAGCTGGTGTCCTCCACTTTTTGGTAGAGAAAGACCGTGGCTGCCGCATAGTGAAAACCAAGTAGTGGACAACTAGGCAAAAACATATTTGAGTGAGTGTAACCATGATTGACACTCTTGTTAAAAAAAACACATTTATTTGTATGTGGTACTAAATTTATTTGTTAGAAAATGTTTTGACATGTGTGACTGTTTCTCTCGGTAAATTTGGTGTCTTACCGGAGCTGCTAAAAAAGGCTCATTAGCTTAATGAGCAGTTATCTCATTTTGTTTTATTCATCGGAGCATGCTCTTGCGGGAGGCTGCATCATTCCTAAGCCTTCGGGGTGTAACCAGGAGATTGGGTCGTCAACATTGTCATTGGGCACAACCGACTTTGATTCACCAGTGAAGCTTCCCAACGGTTGGACCGCGTGCTTCACACAATCCGCTGTTCGCAAGGCAAACAAAGATCGGTTCGGGAAGTCCTCGGTGTCAGCACACCAGTGTCTCTGTATAAATTGTGGTAAACAAGGAGAGAAGCGGTGTGGTGGCTGTCGATGGCGCTATAGTGCAAACGATGCGTTGCACGTGAGGGTGGGGACACACCACCGGGCGTAATGGTGGGAATGTGGCGCGCACGGTGCAGGGGATGGTCCACGAGGTTCGGAGCGATGCGGAGCGCGGACCTGCACCCTCGGGTACACGCCGCCACAATCTGCAACTCGAACCGTTGCGATGTGCCTTGTTACTAGAATAAGGCTAACCAGTGTAACGCATGCAGGTGGTCCCCTGCTGCTGGTCTGCTTCTGCAGTGTAGGCGTATGCAAGGTGCACTGCGTCCCGCCTTGCGTGCCGTAGGTTGTACACCTGCTAGCGTGTCTGGCTGCGAAGGCTTCCCGGTGATTGAGGAAGGGAGGACTGACGGTGCATCCATGCGGGTGTTCGCAGGATCGGGTTAGGATGGAATTTACCGGGCTCGTAATTGTGGTTCCGGGGCCTAGGCAGCACTGGAAGAACAATGACGTCATCCAAGAGCGCCTCGTGAAGGAGCTCAAGGAGTTACGCGACGGGCACGCTGACGACAAAGGCACGCCGTTCCGAGTATACGATGGTTACTTTGGCAAGTGGCATGATAAGTTCTGTGTGTTTCTGGTGCTGTGCTACTGTGACACCGTTGCGCGGAACGATCTGGGAAGGTTCGCTCCGGTGGCTGCCAGACGCAACGATTACCTGAGCCTGTGGGAGGGCATCCCCGGACCAACTGGTGGGATGTATTGCCTAGGCTATGCCAAGCCTATCGCACAAAGCTATTTACCGGACGGGGAGACGGTTTATGCCTGGGACCCGTCGGTGCTATTAACCCAGGAGGATCACGAGGAACTAGTCAAGCTAACCCAGGAGGGCGCTGATCCCATGCGGACCGGGCGCTACGGTAAGGGTCCCCTGGAGGCCCTGGAATATTTCACCGCCATGTCGGCATACGTGCTGCCTTTCATGCACTGTATGACCTTCGGTGTCGTGAAGAGTACTGTGAAGATGTTCCGCCACAAGGTGCCCAACTGCGATGACACGTGCTACTTCAACGCCGCGCAGCTAAAGCAGCTACAGAAGAATGGCAAAGGGCTGTGTGCCCCGCACGACATGCACCGTGAGTACCAGGACGTGGTGCAATATGCAGGTAGGTGTGCTGGCAGGCATGATTGCAGGAAAGCTGTTCTTCCCATGCATGCGAGATCTACATGCATTATTGTGTGCATGGGCCGGCCCGTCGTATGGGTCGACCATTGATTGAACAGTGTATGCATGCTGATGTCGCCCGAAACGCTTGGTTTGTTTGCAGGGAACTACACTATGGAGGACTGGCTCAACTTCATTTTGATATTCAACCCGCTGGTATTCATGGACGTCCTGGAGAGTCTCAACCGAGAGTTGGACAGGGCTTGGTGGAAGCTGAGGGAGGCTGTGATATATTTCATCCGGCAGGTGTGCGCCGGCACAATCGAAGACCGCGCAGAGGCTCGCGCACAAGCGGAGCTGCGTATGAGGGAGTTCTCTGTCATTATTGAGAACGAGTGCCCTATGAACATGCTGACGCTGAATCTACGCCTAGCCGTGGTACACTTGTGCAAGCAAGAGGAGAAGGTAGGCGTTGTCAGCTCCAACATCGAGCTATGGGTGGAGCGCCTGTTGGGGGAGGCGAAGGGGGTGGTGCCAGAGCCGGTGGGGGGGAAGGCCATCGATTCATGCATCGGTAACGCCTACTTGCTGAAAGACCGTGTAGATGACATGGCCCACTTGTACCCCGGGATCCGGTTCCTTCCAGACTATGTCGCGCACTCGGTGAAAGAGGACGGCCCGGGTTTCCGCGATGACCCGGGGCTCGCGTGTCCCTTCATGGATGTCGGTCATCACATCATCCGCGGTGGCGTGGCTGTATCCGCGCTAAGCGCCGATGCGGAAGGAAGGCTGCTTCCGGGCCTGGCGGCTTCCTTGCGCGCCATGCACGGTGAGCGATACGAGCTAGAACGGGACGCCTTGGACGTCCTATGTTTTCCACGAATGCGGCACGGCGACGAGGACTTCACGTCCACGATGTACACCAGGGCAGTAACCAGAATCTCCTACAACGTAGCCTTAGCATCCTCTGAAGCCGATGCATTTGAATACGGCCGCGTGGAAGCTTACTATCTGATCTGGGACCCGGCCACACATTGCGCGGTGTGCCGTCTAGCCATGGTGACGGCATACCCGACTATCAAGAACGCGCGCATGAACAGCCGTGCCGTCTTTGTCTTGAACGAGGATGCCAAACATACCCTGCTGATGCCGGCGTCACGCCTTGAGACCAAGTGTATCTGCCACCGTCCTCCGGGATTTAAAATCCCCCTCCACGCCATCTACCTTTGGCCAGGAATGAAATCTGCACGATGCTCAAGACCTTAGCAACGGCAAGCTAGAAACCAGCAGCATGCGTCCTTCCTTCCTTTCTCCTTATTGCTTCTAGTGTGACCTTACTTGCAAAGCCCAGGACGGGGCCGGGACTTGCCAAGCCACATATATACCTACCTAGCATATCTGGTAACAGTTATCTAACATTCCATGCCTGATTGCCACGTGCACTAATCTTGCACACGTGTCCGTATCACAGTGCATCCTGCCTGCCACGTGTCCACCCGTGGTCATACCGTGGTAAATTTACCGGTCATATGTGGTAATTTTACCATTGGGGGTCAATTTACCGGTCATATGTGGTAATTTTACCATTGGGGGCCAATTTACCGGTCATAGGGGGGTACCATGGTAAATTATATAAAGCAATGGTAAACAATAATATATAATTACCGCGCTATAAGTAAATGTGGTAAAATCGTGGTAACAAAAACGCTGACTCCACTGACCAATAGGAAATTACCCACGGGATTTATATCGCCACTATTAGTATAATGGTGGTAAAACACCAATTTACCACATTTTACCACCAGTTTACCACATTTTACCACCAGTTTACCGCGTTTATTTCTCAGTGTGTAGGCGTGTCGCCGCCGCGCCCTCCCCCGAGGCCGCCTCACATCACGCGCTGGAGCACGCCGTGATTTTTGAGGGGGGGAGTGAGCGCCACCGCGGGCGAGAGAGGCAGCTGCTCGTACGCAGAGAGCTGCCACTGGGGGGGTGATGCGCCGCTGCACTCACACACGCCGAGCGACACGGGGCGTGTTGGAGGGAGCAGCGAGCAGCGCGCGCATGGCGCCCGGGTGTTCCGAGCCCACTTGTGGGGGAGGTACCGATGACCCGGGAGCACCGCGCCGCACACCCCCGCCACACCGACGGGCGCAGAGCGCGGCGCACACCCACGGGGGTGTCGCCGAGGCCGGAGGGGCCAGCGCTTTGGGCGTCCGCACCCTGCGATGGGGTTGCGGAGCCACACGCCGCCGAGGAGACTTGCTCTCTAGGCGTGTCGCCGCCGCGCCCTCCCCCGAGGCCGCCTCACATCACGCGCTGGAGCACGCCGTGATTTTTGAGGGGGGGAGTGAGCGCCACCGCGGGCGAGAGAGGCAGCTGCTCGTACGCAGAGAGCTGCCACTGGGGGGGTGATGCGCTGCTGCACTCACACACGCCGAGCGACACGGGGCGTGTTGGAGGGAGCAGCGAGCAGCGCGCGCATGGCGCCCGGGTGTTCCGAGCCCACTTGTGGGGGAGGTACCGATGACCTGGGAGCACCGCGCCGCACACACCCGCCCAACCGACGGGCGCAGAGCGCGGCGCACACCCACGGGGGGTGTCGCCGAGGCCGGAGGGGCCAGCGCTTTGGGCGTCCGCACCCTGCGATGGGGTTGCGGAGCCACACGCCGCCAAGGAGACTTGCTCTCTAGGCGTGTCGCCGCCGCGCCCTCCCCCGAGGCCGCCTCACATCACGCGCTGGAGCACGCCGTGATTTTCGAGGGGGGGAGTGAGAGCGCGCCGCCGCGCGTGGGACACCACCGCGGGCGAGAGAGGCAGCTGCTCGTACGCAGAGAGCTGTCACTGGGGGGGTGATGCGCCGCTGCACTCACACACGCCGAGCGACACGGGGCGTGTTGGAGGGAGCAGCGAGCAGCGCGCGCATGGCGCCCGGGTGTTCCGAGCCCACTTGTGGGGGAGGTACCGATGACCCGGGAGCACCGCGCCGCACACACCCGCCACACCGACGGGCGCAGAGCGCGGCGCACACCCACGGGGGTGTCGCCGAGGCCGGAGGGGCCAGCGCTTTGGGCGTCCGCACCCTGCGATGGGGTTGCGGAGCCACACGACGCCGAGGAGACTTGCTCTCTAGGCGTGTCGCCGCCGCGCCCTCCCCCGAGGCCGCCTCACATCACGCGCTGGAGCACGCCGTGATTTTTGAGGGGGGAGTGAGAGCGCGCCGCCGCGCGTGGGACGCCACCGCGGACGAGAGAGGCAGCTGCTCGTACGCAGAGAGCTGCCACTGGGGGGGTGATGCGCCGCTGCACTCACACACGCCGAGCGACACGGGGCGTGTTGGAGGGAGCAGCGAGCAGCGCGCGCATGGCGCCCGGGTATTCCGAGCCCACTTGTGGGGGAGGTACCGATGACCCGGGAGCACCGCGCCGCACACACCCGCCACACCGACGGGCGCAGAGCGCGGCGCACACCCACGGGGG
>LGRX02025328.1:0-17123 GCA_001247695.2 Cymbomonas tetramitiformis | reverse complement strand
AGGAGGGGAGGCTGCACAAAAGCCAGCACAGCAGGCAGCAGGGGAGGCGCATGCGGCAGCAGGAGGGGAGGCTGCACAGGTGCCAGCACCTGTGCAGGCAGCAGGGGAGGCGCATGCGGCAGCAGGAGGGGAGGCTGCACAGAAGCCAGCACAGCAGGCAGCAGGGGAGGCGCTCGCGGCAGCAGGAGGGGAGGCTGCACAGGAGCCAGCACCTGTGCAGGCAGCAGGGGAGGCGCATGCGGCAGCAGGAGGGGAGGCTGCACAGAAGCCAGCACAGCAGGCAGCAGGGGAGGCGATCGCGGCAGCAGGAGGGGAGGCTGCACAGGTGCCAGCAGGGGAGGCGAAGGAGGCAGGATCTGCAGAGGAGCCTGGGGGGCAGGATCCTGCTTCGAGGGTACAGCCTTCCCTGCTGTACCCTCCTGATTGGCAAGCGCAGCTGGAAACAGCCGGCTATTTCGTCGCTTATATGCAAGATGAAGCGGACCTGGACAGCCTGCACAAGGAGTTTCACAAAGGGTACCAGACGAACAAAGTGAAGCAGAACTTCATGGAGTGCAAGGAGAAAGGGGTGAAGGTTCACTCGACACCGGACGATCACCGGTTCATTGTCGACGTGGAGGAGAAGACAGGGTTGATGAATCGGTTGGAGGCGTTGGGGGGGGATGTGCTGGGAAAGCTGGGGGAGGTGGATAGCAGGGACCTAGAAATGCGCTCTGGAATTATGGCACGGACATGCCTTATGACGCACGGCGGAGCGGAGCGGCAAGGGAGGCACTACGACGAGGGGGAGTACGGAGTGCTCACGGTGTACACGGAGGAGTATCAGTTTGTGGTGTACCCTGGGTCGCACAAGGTGAAGGTGGGGGAATCCCATGAGGGCAGGGGGTTGGCGGGGGTAACACTCTTCTTGAATGCGAGGAGTGTGGTGGTGTTTCATGGGAGGTTGGTGCATTGCGGGGCGGAGTTCAAGCACACGGGGTGGCCGCGCTGGTCCGTACACTTTTACATCGACTTGGTGGGAGCGAACCCGCCGGAGAACGTGACGTTTCCGGTACGGCCTTGTCCGGTCCGCTCTCGCGGATACAGGCCTTGGACTCACGACAGCTGCTGCCTAATCCGCCGATGACAAAATATTATTTTAGAGCTTTGTATGAGGAGATGAACTACTGCGTGGCGATAAATTGTAATTCTCCCACGATCGCCTGGACCCTCCACGAGAAGGTGAGCCTGCGGAATAGTCTTCGGGGGGATATGGCGTTTGGGAGGGTGGTGACGCACGAGAAGCACCCGAGCAAGTGCTGGATTGCGGGCCCCGCGGTGAAACCTGGGAAACCGCAGAACGGGGTGGGTTGCTGGGTGTATGGGCCGTGGAGTCTGGAGGGGGCGGAGTCAGGAGAGCGTCGTTTGGTGCTGTTCCGAGTGAGCAGCCTCACGGCTAAAGGCGAGAAAAGGGTGCAAAGTATGATCGCGGAGGAGGCAAGGAAGGAGGCTGCTGATCTTCTGCTGGAAGCCTGCAAGTGCTTTCAGGAGGCGCACAAGGCGGGCACTTTTGAGCAGGTCGCCAGCTTCAATCACCACTGGAAGAAAGAAGAAGACTTTCTGGCTGGTGAGCTGAAGCCGGTGTATGGGGGGCCAGCGGATGCTGTCCCGAAAACGGGTGCATCGGCGGAGGCCAAGAAGTCGGCCAGAAAGCGGGAGGAGGTGGCGAGGCAGCAGGCGGCGGCGAAGGAGGCAGCCACACAGAAGGCTGCAGCGGACAAGAAAGCAGCAGCGGAGGCAGCCAAGGTTGCAGCGAAGAAGGCAGAGCAGGCGAAGGCAAAGGCAGCAGCTGCGGCTGCTCAGAAGGCAACAGCAGCTGCTGCTGAGAAGGCAGCGAAGGAGGCAGCAGCTGCTGCTGCTGCTCAGAAGGCAGGGAAGAAGGCCAAGGCAGGGAAGGTGGCAGGGACGAAGAGGAGTGCGGATGAGGCAGCAGCAACTACCACGAGAACCAGATCCAAGAGGCAGGTTGGTCCCCGTGCGGTTCCGGTGGGGTCGCAAGAGACGTTGCCAACACCCATTGCTACTGCTACGGAGGAGGCAGGGTGGGAGGAGGATATGTTTTCTCCGTTGGAGCCCCTGCATCTGTGGCAAGGCACGCCATCGGAGGAAACCAGGTCGGTGAGCGTCGGCAGGGAGGAGGGGGCGGCAGGCCTGATGGAACTGGTGTCACAGGCGGAGGACGTGACAGCAAGTCAGGAAATACTGCGGGAGATCGCTGACGTGAAAGCAAAGCTGCAACTTGCTAAACTGAAGCGAGAGTTGGCAGAGCTTGAAACACAGCCTGAACCCGAACCACCTGTCGTCGCCCATGCGAAACCCGCCGAATCCGCGGCGACGATTGCTGCCGAATCCGCGCCGACGATTGCTGCCGAGACTGCGCCGCCGATTGCTGCCGATACTGCGCCGCCGGTAGCGTCTGAGCCTCCCGTGGCTGGTATGGGCTTTGGCGTGGCTCCGATGCCGGCGGCGTGGTATCAGACTGGGAACCCCTTTCTTTCTCAGGGACCGGCTGGCAACAACCCTCTGGTTCAGCTTGCGCAGTTGCAAGGATTGGGGCTTGGGCAGCAATATGCGAGCCCCTTTCTGGGGGGAAGCATGAACAGCCTGATGTTGCAGGCGCAACCGCACGGGGTGGAGCCAACCATGTCTGTCACCATGTCTGTGAACCAGGTGCAACTGTTGCGTGCTGCTATGCTGGGCAGCAACCAAGGAGGTGGCCAGCCTAATCTAAGCCATACGAGCCTGAATTTTGATGAGTTTTGCAATGTGCTGGGGCCACGCTTTGGGCGGCGGTAGGTAGGACATAATGTGTTTGTTACGTATTGTTAATGTTATTTTAGAGTATTGCTAGTGTTGGTGTGCTTTCATGCTTGCAATATTTATGCACATGGTTGCATGCATGCATGGTGTGCTTTCATGCTTGCATTCATTCTTGCAATATATTGTGGCATGTTGATAACTTTTTACATGTTATAATTGCCGAACACCACGGTTCGAACGTGCACGCACTTGATTCCGATGTTATTATGAATAATTCCCTCTAGCACCCGCGCACTGAAAATGGCCTGTCCAGGCCCCAGAAACAGTCATTTTCGCCCCCGGCGAGCACCCAAATAAAATTTTCTCATTATTTCTTCGACAAAGTGTTTAGTGAGGGTCCCCAAAAGATCCCACGAACTTCAAACACGCGATCCCGATCTTATATCCAATTCCTCTAGCACCCGCGCACTCAAAATGGCCTGTCCAGGCCCCAGAAACAGCCATTTTGGCCCCCGGCGAGCACCCAAATTGAAATTTCTCATCATTTCTTCCACTAAGTAGTTCGTGATGGTCCTTGAAAGGTCCCACGAACTTCAAACGCGTGATTTGGTCACCTAACTGAAATCCTCTAGCCCCCGCGCACGCAAAATGGCCCGCTCAGGCCCCAGAAACAGCCATTTTGGCCCCCGGCGAGCACCCAAAAAAAATATTCTCATCATTTCTTCCACTAAGTTGCCCGTGATGGTCCTTGAAAGGTCCCACGAACTTCAAACGCGCGATTTGGTCACCTAACTGAAATCCTCTACCCCCCGCCCACTCAAAATGGCCCGAAAACAGCGTTTTTGCCCCCCGGCGAGCACCAAAAAAAAAAAAACCAAAAATTTTTCCTCACGGGGTCTTATTATTGCCCTAATAAGGCCTAGTAACTCTCCAAACATCATAAAACCTCCATTTAGATCGATTATGCATTTTCTTGCCGAACTTTTTGCGACGGCTCTGCTCAGCATACTGCTGCGATATATATGCAGCATATCTTCAAGCTCCATGGTCTTCCGAGGAACATCATCTCAGATCGAGACCCCAGATTCACCTCTACATTCTGGCAAACACTGTGGAAATCTACTGGTACGAGATTGTCTATGACGTCTTCGCACCATCCACAGTCGAATGCAGCCAATGAGAGGAGCCATGCCTTCATTGAGGATATCCTCAGGTACTTTTCAATTTGTCGATTCATGATTCGATATTCACCATCCTCTGGTTTATAAACTGATTAGATATATAGTATTTTTTCATCCACAGGTGTTGTTGCAATGATACTTCAGCCAATTCGTGGGAGGACAAGTTGCCTCTGGTGGAGTTTGCAATTAACAACACAGTTTCGGCATCTACTGGTTATTCACCATTCTATCTCGACTCGATGGCGCAGCCACTTTCGCCTCATGACCTGGCAATCACTATTCCGCCAGAAGCTCCTTCCAATACAGAAAGCTATTCGAAATCATTTTGACCAGTACTCGGTTGTACATGCCAACGCGGTAAACAACATTTCCCGAGCAGCAGAAATTAGCCAAGCCAGATTCAATAAGACTCACATGCCTCGGCAATATGCAGTAGGGCAGAAAGTTCTTTTACGGACCGAGTTTATCCAATGGACTGGTTTGACAGAGGCAGGCAGACACTTTAAGCAGCCATATATTGGGCCGTTCACTATTTCCAAAGTGTTAAGCCATGGGCGTGCATACGAGTTAGATTTCGGAAATCTCGATATCCGTATCCATCCGGTACAGCCTGTATCCAGAATAGAGCTGTACAACGACTCGATCCAAGCACCTTTGCCTCTGCCACAGATGATCACCGAAGAAGGGCAACCACTGTTTGAGATATCACACATACTCTCAGATAAGATCACTAGAGGTGTCAAGTACTACTTAGTGTGATATGCAGGCTACGGCCCTGAGCATGACACCTGCCTGGGTCAAAGCCACAGAGTTGACCAATGCAGCAGACATGATAGCTGCCTATGAAGGCTAAACATTATATTAAGCCTGATGCCCTTACTTCTTGTAATATATACTAATACATGTCGATCATCTATATACCTTGCTCTTAATGTTTTATCATTATGTTGCATAGAAGCGGGAAATTGATCCTTCCTTGCTAAAGGTGTAGTGAGCCTTGTACAAAATCATACCCTTGCACAGATACGCACACATGCGAGATATCATATCTGTGGATAAATAAAAACTGCTAAATGCTACCTTTGCCAAGACCGTGGTTTGTCATCGGATTCTTTGGCCAGTCATCCGAAGCTACCGGAGACATCGACTGAGGTAGACGGAGTTGTGATCCTAAGTTATGCCTGACACACATAACTAAAATAAAATTCACATTAGTACGTGGCGAATCCACCCTATGAAATGTTCGTCAAAGCGCGCGTACCGGACAAAAACATTTAGGAGTTGAGCAGACCGGTTGAGGATTATAAGTCCAATTCCGTTAAGCAGGGCCACTCCGTTACAGTACGGATGTCACAGGTTTAGGGTTTCCGGCTTAAGCCGAGCGACACTCAATCTAACGGACTTCTTATGTTATCTTAAGTGTAAGCATTCTGTGTTTCAGCACCTCAATATATAGTCGGCACTATATATCTCACATATATTATAATGACAGACAGTCGTCAGACAGTCGTCAGACAGTCGTCAGTACGGTCGACTATGACTGTACATGTCATCGAGATGATAAGTCACATCATCTGTCATTTATTCAAGGTAAGACTTGAATGACACATGTCATCGAGAGGCCGTATGTCGCGGACTCGAGAATGGCGAAGCAAGATCCTATCTTGAAGTACCGAATGGTTCGGAGAAGAATGCATCTTCGCTTCTAGCATGTTCTGAACAAGCATGCGCAGTATCATATGGCAAACGCATTAGTCGTTCAGCCGATACTAGTCGTTCAACCAATGCCTTGGGTTCACAACCCAATAGCGGTACCATCTATGAGATGGGAGGCATTCGGTATAGATGAGCGTAGCGTTGTGCTACAGCTAGCAGTATCTTCGTCAGAAGTCTGCACTCATCCCCGCTCATAAGTTGCACGTGTGTTACAGTCCAATAACACCGCGCTTTCTATCATATTATATGATATACTAAGGGCTCGCTTATCAGTCCTTATCATTCTAGGTCGCACACTTGCCTTCCAGTTAGGCCAGTACACCGGGGGTGTCCCTGGATTCACTTCAGACAAGGTGGTCAACTAGAGGGACCGCAGGATAATAACTACTCATCAAGGTGGTCATTCACCGCTGATCTGCTCTGTCGCTGTCGCCGCCCAAGCTGATGCCGTGCTGATTAGCTCTCAGTGATGCAGACCGGTCTACAGTTAGGCTAGTGCACCGTGGGTGCCCTTGGATTCACTGTAGAACAAGGTAGCCAAGCTGAGCATATTGCAAGATAATAAAAGGCCACTCATTAGGTAGTAAATTCAATGCTGATCCGCCGCCGCCGCCACTGGTAGCCTTTTTCGTGTAAGTACCGCCAAGTATGGAAAAGAAGGAGGGTCCGCCAGTACACCGTGGGTGTCCCTGGAGTCGCCTGACTTCCGAATCTGCGGTCACCAACTGTTGTTAACTTGTCGCCGGAGGGTCCCTACTTCTGAATTAGCACTGAAATAAAAAGCCGCTCCGCGCAGGACATTATTGTTTTGTAAAAGAATAAAAACAACAGTAAAATATATTCACCAAAAGATCGGCATAATAACCAAAAGTACGAATTATTGTACAAAACTGTGAGCAGAATTGTTTTAGCGGTCTAGCACTGGCACGCGAACAGCCACCTAGCACTTGCGAAAGCAAAACAATAATGAGTCCTCTAGCCTTGACCTGCGGTCAGAGCTTACTTATATCTCAAGTCTCTGTCACACCTCCCAAAACTGTAACAGGCTTCCGCCCTGAAATCTTCATCTAGCCAATGGAAAGTCATTATTCCATGCCAGCTTTAACAATGTTACCGTTTACCACATTCTGACTGACACGTCAGTGGCAAAGTTGTAACTGTCATATCCTCTTATCACTTCATAGTCACCCGATGATGACCATATCGTCTTTGGCAAGTCTATTCTTCTCGAGCAGTCATCTTACGCGAGACCTGTCATACTTGTCATATCTGTCACGCCTGTCACCAGCTGGACAAACCCGGCGCGGTACCATGGGAAGCCGGCGTTTATTACAGGGCTAAGGGGGGCGAGAAAAACCTGCAAAAAGTTTGCAGAATTTCTGGGGTCAAGTCATAGAAGTCCGGAGGGGGTAATCAGTGTGGTGGGTGGGTGAACTCAAGGTGGGTTGTCGAGTGATTCCCTTGATGGCTAAGGGCGTGCGAGCTACTCGGATACTCCACAAGACATGCCTATACTGTAAGTCCCCTGAGGGGTGGGGGGTGGAGGGGTGGGAGAATAGTGGGATGACAACCCGTGGCTGGCACTCGCGAGAGGTCTACGCGACTGAGTAAAAAATGGTATCGATTTTCTGAAAACAACTGGACCGTCATAGAGATATCGACCCAACTTCAAAATCGGCATCCCCGCTGGGAAATCGTCATAAGTTATCTACTTGACCCTAGGGAAGTCCAATCGACCCCCCTTGGGTCCTGGAGTGGCCGTAACGAACCCCCTGAAATCGAAGGTGGCAGGGGCCCTGATATCTCTATGACGGTTTGCCCTCCAATTCTGGAGGGAACCCCAGGGGCAGTGATTAAGCTGCATTGTGCGAGCTGTAGCGTAGGGCCCATAGCCATATTTCGGTGCACAGGGGTCGAGTAGGTCCCTTGGGATAATTTGTACGCCGTGGGGCTAAGGGGGGCGAGAAAAACCTGCAAAAAGTTTGCAGAATTTCTGGGGTCAAGTCATAGAAGTCCGGAGGGGGCAATCAGTGTGGTGGGTGGGTGAACTGAAGGTGGGCCGTCGAGTGATTCCCTTGATGGCTAAGGGCGTGCGAGCTACTCGGATAGTCCACAAGACATGCCCATAAGTCCCTTGAGGGGTGGGGGGGTGGAGGGGTGGGATAATAATAGTGGGATGACAGCCCGTGGCTGACACTCGCGAGAGGTCTACGCGACTGAGTAAAAAATGGTATCGATTTTCTGAAAAAAAACTGGACCGTCATAGAGATATCGACCCATCTTCAAAATCGGCATCCCCGCTGGGAAATCGTCATAAGTTATCTACTTGACCCTAGGGAAGTCCGATCGACCCCCCTTGGGTCCTGGAGTGGCCGTAAACCCCCTGAAATCGAAGGTGGCAGGGGCCCTGATATCTCTATGACGGTTCGCCCTCCAATTCTGGAGAGAACCCCAGGGGCAGTGATTCAGCTGCATTGTGCGAGCTGTAGCGTAGGGCCCATAGCCATATTTCGGTGCACAGGGGTCGAGTAGGTCCCTTGGGATAATTTGTACGCCGTGGGGCTAAGGGGGGCGAGAAAAACCTGCAAAAAGTTTGCAGAATTTCTGGGGTCAAGTCATAGAAGTCCGGAGGGGGTAATTAGTGTGGTGGGTGGGTGAACTGAAGGTGGGCCGTCGAGTGATTCCCTTGATGGCTAAGGGCGTGCGAGCTACTCGGATACTCCACAAGACATGCCTATAAGTCACCTGAGGGGTGGGGGGTGGAGGGGTGGGAGAATAGTGGGATGACAACCCGTGGCCGGCACTCGCGAGAGGTCTACGCGATTGAGTAAAAAATGGTATCGATTTTCTGAAAAAACTGGACCGTCATAGTCTCATAGAGATATCGACCCAACTTCAAAATCGGCATCCCCGCTGGGAAATCGTCATAAGTTATCTACTTGACCCTAGGGAAGTCCAATCGACCCCCCTTCGTTGGGTCCTGGAGTGGCCGTAAACCCCCTGAAATCGAAGGTGGCTGGCCCCATGATATCTCGATGACGGTTTGCCCTCCAATTATGGAGGGAACCCCAGGGGCAGTGATTCAGCTGCATTGTGCGAGCTGTAGCGTAGGGCCCATAGCCATATTTCGGTGCACAGGGGTCGAGTAGGTCCCTTGGGATAATTTGTACGCCGTGGGGCTAAGGGGGGCGAGAAAAACCTGCAAAAAGTTTGCAGAATTTCTGGGGTCAAGTCATAGAAGTCCGGAGGGGGTAATCAGTGTGGTGGGTGGGTGAACTGAAGGTGGGCTGTCGAGTGATTCCCTTGATGGCTAAGGGCGTGCGAGCTACTCGGATAGTCCACAAGACATGCCTATAAGTCCCCTGAGGGGTGGGGGGTGGAGGGGTGGGAGAATAGTGGGATGACAGCCCGTGGCTGGCACTCGCGAGAGGTCTACGCGACTGAGTAAAAAATGGTATCGATTTTCTGAAAAAAAACTTGGACCGTCATAGAGATATCGACCCAACTTCAAAATCGGCATCCCCGCTGGGAAATCGTCATAAGTTATCTACTTGACCCTAGGGAAGTCCAATCGACCCCCCTTGGGTCCTGGAGTGGCCGTAAACCCCCTGAAATCGAAGGTGGCAGGGGCCCTGATATCTCTATGACGGTTTGCCCTCCAACGTTCTGGAGGGAACCCCAGGGGCAGTGATTCAGCTGCATTGTGCGAGCTGTAGCGTAGGGCCCATGGCCATATTTCGGTGCACAGGGGTCGAGTAGGTCCCTTGGGATAATTTGTACGCCGTGGGGCTAAGGGTGGCGAGAAAAACGCCTGCAAAAAGTTTGCAGAATTTCTGGGGTCAAGTCATAGAAGTCCGGAGGGGGTAATCAGTGTGGTGGGTGGGTGAACTGAAGGTGGGCTGTCGAGTGATTCCCTTGATGGCTAAGGGCGTGCGAGCTACTCGGACAGTCCACAAGACATGCCTATAAGTCCCTTGAGGGGTGGGGGGTGGAGGGGTGGGAGAATAGTGGGATGACAGCCCGTGGCTGGCACTCGCGAGAGGTCTACGCGACTGAGTAAAAAATGGTACAGTATCGATTTTCTGAAAAAACTGGACCGTTATAGCGATATCGACCCAACTTCAAAATCGGCATCCCCGCTGGGAAATCGTCATAAGTTATCTACTTGACCCTAGGGAAGTCCAATCGACCCCCCTTGGGTCCTGGAGTGGCCGTAAACCCCCTGAAATCGAAGGTGGCAGGGGCCCTGTACTGTGTCACCTGGGAGTGGGGGTCCGTTGGGTCAATGAGTAGGGTCCTCATTGCCACAATTTCCTTCGGCTTGTCTATCGTTTGGCCCTTCGCTCAAAGCTATCTGCCTCCATTTTTTCCGCCATGGGGTCTACCTCATCTATCCACTTAGTTTGCAGGTCTGCGTGGAGGTCTTGTGAGACCTCCTGCTCCTCCCCCCACGTTTGACCGGTGGCTTCTGTCTCGTTAATTCTTGTAAGCGGGTGCAGGGAGAGTTGCCTATGAATTTCTTCTCTGGGGACTAGTTTCGCCTCCCATTCCGTCATTTTAGCCCGTAGCCGTTCCGCGTTGAGGCGCGGGAGGTTGGTTCGCATTGTGTGGGGGTCCAACGGCCCCTCACTGGGCATGCTCCTGTATTGTTGCTTCAGTCGTCGGTTTGTGAGGCTGTCATAGAAGTCCCCTGGCTTCGCTATGTTCCTCGGCTGGGCTTCGCAAAGGTATGGGTATAGGTGTGCCAGGCCTTTTGCTATGGCACTGCGGTCTGCGCTGAGGGTTGCATCTGTGCATTGTTCCCTGACGTTCACCTGACTAATCGCGTGTTGGCCATCTCGGGTGGTAAGGAAGGCTAGGTCCGGGAAATGCGTGAATAGTTTGAGACACGTCGTGAAATTTATCGCAGTCGGCGTGTCCTTGGGTATTGTGAGCTTGGCGGTTTGGTCTGTGCACATCGCTTGCCAGTCCGGAGGCGCCGGCAGGTCCCCATCCACCATTTTGCCTGCTTTCGTTTTTCTCGTGGTTCCTTCCATCTCTTTGTCAGACTTCCTTCTGGTCGCCCCTTTTAGCTGCTCCATTATCTTTGGTACTGGGGTCTGGAGTTGTTTGAGCATCCCTTCTGTTCCTTGGGGCGTAATGTTGTATCTAAGTAGGGCATTGAGTTTTCTTAGTGTGTTGTGTTTTGTCTGGTGCCCCCCCCAGAGTTTGTCAAGGTCTGTGCAATTCATGCGTGTGGTGCAGTGGTATTCTATCAGTCCTCTGGTGGACCTGCTGACGTGGGACATTCTGAGTCTTGACTTCAGGTTTATTTGCCTCCACACCGGGCCCCGTACAGCTCCTCTGTCCTCCTCACTGTGCATGGCCTCCAGCAGTCCGCTCCAAATTGCCTGGGCGTAGACTGCCTGGAGCGGCACCATGCCCAAGCCGAACCTTTCCTTTTCCTGTGTGGTGAAAATGTTCGGTGTTCCGTTACGGGGCAGGCCTTGTATGTTCTTTGTGGCCCCACCTATTACTTTGTTGAAGTCATCTATTTCACCCGCGGTGTAGAGGCCTAAGTGCAGTCCATACCTGAACTTTCCCAGTATTGCAGAGTGGAGGGAGTACTCTTTTTGGTCTGGCGTCAGTGGCGAGCGCAGTAGTGCTTGTATCCTATGGTTCATTTCCTCCCTAGCAGCTTCCTTCTTCTTGTTCCATCTGCCTGTGAATGCCAGTAGTACTCCTAGGTATTTGTATGTGTCGTCCGGTTTGAGTATTTTGAAGTGGCTCAGCTTACCATCCACCCCAACCGTTTTGAGGTCCTTATGGAGTTGTTCAGGTATGGAAACCCCATTTTTTATACCGGTTATGGCTGACTTGGTAAGGTTAACTTTGAGTTCACTCCATTGTGAGAATGCCTCTAGCTTGTGTAGCTGGGCTCGCATGTGGAAAATCGTGGGGCACAGTATGAGCAGGTCGTCGACGAACGCGCCTGCTGTCGTCCTGAGGGGGCCCAGTCTTTCCTGTTCGGCTGCGTGTTTGTGTTGGTACCCGTGCTCCCCCACCTCCAGCCATCTTAACAGCGGTTCCTGGTATATTATGAAGAGGAGGGGGCTCATGCTGTCTCCTTGGAGGAGACCTCTTTGCACCTGGACCATTTCGTGAGAGGTTTCCCCTCCTACTCTGGTGTACATTGACATGGTGTCATGACTTTGTGTACCTAGGACATCTCGCACTACTTGTGTAAGTTCTTCAGGTATTCCAAGGTACTGCATTGTATGTAGTAGCTTGTTGTGGTCCACTGAGCCATATGCATTTTCGAAGTCTACATACAGGCCATGCAGTTCCCGTCCGGAGACATTTGCATCCTCTATTGCGTTGGTCACTCTGGTGAGTTGTCTGAGTGTGTTCCTTTTCTCTCTGGAGCCTTCTTGTGCCTGGGCTAGTATCCCCTGTGTTTCGCAGAACGTGGAGAGCATGTTTGCTATCTGCGAGGTGTATAGTTTGAATACTCCCTCCAGTAAGGCTATGGGCCTATAGTTTTGCTGTAGGGTGACATCTCCTTTCTTGTGGTGAAAGCAGAATGTCCCTCTCTTCCAGGTGAGGGGGACGTGTTTGCTGTTCCACATCTCCAGCATGAGCGCATGCAAGGCATCGTGGAGTCCTCTGGCATGTACTTGAGAATTTCGTTAGGGGTTCTGGTGGGGCCTGGTGCTTTGTTGTTGTTTAGGGTGTGTACTGCCTTCGTTGCTGTAGCCCTGTCTACTTATCGTGAGGTCCAGTCCCTTGGGGTCCGGTCTTGGTGCCTTTATGAGTCGCTCCTTGTGGGCTGGGTCTTCCCATGGTGGGGGTGCTAGGTCGGGTAGACTACGGTGTTCCATCCTGTATGGTGCCGAGTGGGCCATGTGGTCCACTAGTGCGTTTGCAATGTTCTTGTGGCCTACAGCTAGGTTGCCCTCCCTGTCCTGTAAGGCCTGTATATTCGCCGTGGGGGCATGGCCTGTTTCTTGGGCCTTGGCATAAATCCTTTTGTGGTATCGTTTCTGGTTGTTCCAGTATTCTTTTACTGTTTTGTCATTATGCCTTTGTTTCCCTACGAATTTAGGAATCGTAGGTAGGGCCATGTTTGTCTTGTATCTACCTTGTGTCTGGAATGGCCAAAAACCACGACCAGACATGGCCATGTTTAGTCAGTTTTTCCGCGGCGCAACACAACCCAAGTAAGGCCATGTTTGGTCGTGGTTTTTGGCCTTACTTACCCCCTACCTACCCAATGTCTAACGCACCATACGTACGCCCGTGAATGCATGAATCACTTAGACATTGGGTAGATACAAGGTAAATATGGCCATGTCTATACATAAACAAGGGTAAGTAGGGCCCTACCTATCATGCATCTATACTCAAGTATTGGGTAAGTATGGCCATGTCTATACATAAACAAGGGTAAGTAGGGCCCTACCTATCATGTATCTGTACTCAAGTACAGGGTAAGTATGGCCATGTCTATACATAAACAAGGGTAAGTAGGGCCCTACCTATCATGTATCTGTACTCAAGTACAGGGTAAGTATGGCAATGTTTACATAAACAAAGGGTAAAGATTAAGGTTTACCTATCATGTATCAGTACTCAAGAATTTTACAGGTAAGTATGGCCATGTTTATACATAAACAAGGGTAAGTAGGGCCCTACCTATCATGTATCTATACTCAAGTACAGGGTAAGTATGGCCATGTTTATATATAAACAAGGGTAAGTAGGGCCCTACCTATCATGTATCCATGCTCAAGTACAGGGTAAGTATGGCAATGTTTGAATGATTTTTCAATTAAAAATATTTACTGAAAGTGTACATTTTTCTATTTTCTGCTCCTCTTGTTCCCTTTCACTGCAGGACTGTCTACATTTCTCTTATTTTTGCCTTTTTCAGAAGGAGAAGGAGCCTCTTCCTTCTCGTCCTCGTCCTCGTCCTCCTCTTCATCCCCCTTTTCGGGCGCATCATCATCCGCCGGGGGTACATAGTCCCCATCCTCCTCGGAATCGTCCTCGTCCTCCGCGGAGGTTCCCGCCGGTTTAGGCACTTTCAGCCCGTCGGGCTTCCCGGAGTGGTAGTACAACAACTCCTTTCCGTCGTCGTACCTTTGTGTTGCTTGCTCCCATGGCACGCAACACAAGAGGCTCCCCGTAGCGAACCTCCCCTTGAGGAAGTCATCGAGGTGCCTCTTGAACTCTGCCTTCTCAGGCACTTTTTTCTCCACCTGTCCGAACAGGTAGAGTAGTGCTTTTTTGACCCGGTCCTGGTGGACCGGGTCGTACAGAGTCCAATGGAACTCCGTGATCTGCAAGCACACGCGTAAGTTAGTTCGAAGTGTAAACATGTCCGAATATGGCCATGTTTAAGCGGTTTCGTAGGAAAACATTGCAGGTAGGGCCATGTTCGGGTCTTACCTTGATGCACAGCTGGTCGCTGGGGAGCCCCCCGCCACCTGGTGCCCAAAGTGCCATGCCGGCTTCTTGGGCACCGTCTCCACCACCACCCCGCAGAGCAGGGGGGTGTGGACCTGCGGGGTGAGGTCGTCCTTGTACCAAGAGGTGGGAACATCGGGTGTCCCCGCCTTCCACCTCTTCTCCTCATCCTCCACCTCGTGGTCCTCGCTAGCCATGAGCAAGGCGTGGTCGCCGACCTTGAGGCGGCCGTGCTCAAGCACCTCCTGTTCGGCCGCCCGCTTTCGGGCTTCGGCCACCTTGAGCCCTTGGCGCTTGGGCGCCATGGGCTCCTTGCCCTTGCCCGCCATGGCCTCCTTGCCCTTGGGCCCGGCCTTCTCCTTGCCCTTGGGCCCGGCCTTCTCCTTGCCCTTGGGCTCGGCCTTCCCCTTGCCCCTGGCCTCCTCCTCCTCCTCCTCCTCCTCCTCTTCCTTGGCGTCGATAAGATCCCGCAGGATTGCCTTCCGATCCTCTGCTGCCACGACCAACACTAAGTTAGTTTCAAACATGGCCATGTTTGCATAGGTAGTGTGTAAACATGGCCTTACTTGTATAGTACTTCTGTACTAAACGGTGCGAACCGAGGGCCTTACTTGCACATAAGAAACGAAGAACTTATCACAAAACTTATTTCAAGCAAAGAACGCACCTTCCGTTGGGACGTCGCCGTTCTGGGTCAAACCCGCAGCCTCCACCCCGGCCTTGATCTCGGCCGTTGTGGGTTGGCCTTTCTTTTGGGAAAACACCTCCACGTTGGCGGTGGTGTATGCATGCCCGGGTATGTTGCATACCCAGACATGCACCTCTCCCGCCTTGAGGCGCCACCTCCCCCACTTGTGGCGGCGCCTCAAATTTTGCATCAAGGTGGACAACTTCATATGCTGGTTGTCCCCACTTGAGCCCAACGTGGCGGTGAGGGGCATTAGTTCCGCCATTCGACGGCGGAACCTATCCCTAGCCAGGGTCTGTTTATCCAGACCCTGGAAGGGATTTACATGCCCCTTCACCACCATATCGTCTGTGAAATCAAACACAAACACCCCCCACGTTAGCATCTGAACTTCCTGCGACAGGACAACATAAAACACAAGCAGGACACTACCCAAACATTGCCCTATTTACGCAGTGTACACCCCCTACCTACAACTGGAAGGTGGGCGAACAGGGCTGTGTTCGTGCAATGTTCTAACACCCTAGCAAGTGTTTTTCAAGCAGAATTTCGGCTGGGTTACTCACGGAAGACGTCTCTCCTGTGTTGCGCCGCCTCCTTCCCCTCCTTTTTTTGCGCTTTCTGAAGATTTTTAACTGAATCCCCTGTGGACTTCACCTTGGCCATCGCAAGGGCGAAGCGGTCAAGCCCACTCCCCTTCTTGCTTTCGGCCCCCGGATCCTCCTCCTCCTCCTCCTCCTCCTCCTCGTCCTCGTCCGTGTCCTCGGAGCCACCGCTCTCGGAGTCGGACGCATTTAAAAGCGCATACTTGCGCTTGTATTGCCGGTACAGTACTTTTCCTTGTCCGCGAGCTTGCCCATTTTCGCGCGGGCAGATTTAAATTGGTCGTAGGATAACATGCCGCTCGGCATTTTTCAAATCACTTACGTTTCTAGGGAGGGAGGTGGTGCTTCGCAGGCAGCAGTAAATTTTAGCCTTAAAACGGTATCGCTCGCTTTAATAAACCGTTTTGACTTCCTGCAAGGTAAAGCACCACCTCCCTCCCTCGTATCCGTTCCACGCAGTACGCCGCCTGCGTTTCCGTGGATCGATGAGAAGGGGAAGGGAAGCGGGATTCGCGGTCACTCGAGGTCAACGCATTTCGTATTCGCATCGGACGCCCCAATTTGAAATTACTTTGGCACTTTCGATCGCCAGGCGTTGGATTCGTCGATCAGTCGGATTCGAATCGCGCCGCGCGCATGACCATGCCCCAGGGCAACGCAAGTTTCCGTCGTCTTCTAGTTTTGTTTTTTGTTCTCGCAAGTTGAAGTTCCACATAATAAAGGCCTTTTTCCAAAGGCCTTTACAACCTTTCAACAAACCGTTTTCACCATTGTAGTCTGCGCCCAAGCCCCCTTCTTTTGAGCTCAACTTTGTTTTTTCACCAAAATGACCGATTTTTTGGCACGCCCGCCTGCACCCTAAGGTATGGTCTAGACATGACCATGTTTGGGTCGTTTCCCCATTGGGTTTTGCATTTGGGGCATTGATTTGGGCTATGTGCGCCGCGGAAGATGTCTACCTTGTGTTCGCGTGAATGTTGTTCGAACCGGGCCATACCAGGGCAATTCTACTCAGGTACAAGGTAAACATCTTCCGCGGCGCAACACAACGTGGTTTGCCTTGTTTTACTGCCAACATTGCCCAAAAATGGCCAAGTTTGCCACGTGTTTTTTAACACAGATCAAACATGGTCCGTTTTATGTACGTCTTGCCCAATGTTGGCAGTAAAACAAGGCTAACAAGGCCGTGTTTCACCATCTCGGCTGTTGAAACTGCTTAGGTAGGGCCATGTTTACGCCATACTTATGATGGTACAGCAGGTTACGTACGTGGGCAAAAGCGGTTTGCAGGCACAATAGGCGATGACATCCCGCGCACAGAGATTGGCGCAAGGTGGGATTCCGGAGGAGAGACGGAGGGTCAATCCCGCGAAAAGAGCCACTGTTGCATATCGCTTGGCAAATTCTCGGGGTGAGGGCGATGGGTTGACGACGCCGCCGCGTGCGGACGATGCCTTCAAGAGGCAACGTGTCCTCGAATGGGATGCCAATCCCACGAATGGTTTTATAGATTTAGTTGAGGAACTCTTTTGGGATGGAATCATTCTGACGGAAGAATACGACAATCATCCGGCACGCGCCACCTTCACTGACATTGAACGCGACGGCATGACCGGGTAGGGCCCTACCTGCCTTGCTCTCGGGACGAACCCGGGGCGAGCATTGCCCTACCTGCAATGGGAAGGG
>LGRX02025327.1:0-104324 GCA_001247695.2 Cymbomonas tetramitiformis | reverse complement strand
ATGGCCATGTCTATACATAAACAAGGGTGAGTAGGGCCCTACCTATCATGTATCTATACTCAAGTACAGGGTAAGTATGGCCATGTTTATACATAAACAAGGGTAAGTAGGGCCCTACCTATCATGTATCCATGCTCAAGTACAGGGTAAGTATGGCAATGTTTGAATGATTTTTCAATTAAAAATATTTACTGAAAGTGTACATTTTTCTATTTTTTGCTCCTCTTGTTCCCTTTCACTGCAGGACTGTCTACTTTTCTCTTATTTTTGCCTTCTGCAGAAGGAGAAGGAGCCTCTTCCTCCTCGACCTCGACCTCGCCCTCCTCTTCATCCCCCTTTTCGGGCGCATCATCATCCGCCGTGTCGGGCGTGGGTACATAGTCCCCATCCTCCTCGGAGTCGTCCTCGTCCTCCGCGGAGGTTCCCGCCGGTTTAGGCACTTTCAGCCCGTCGGGCTTCCCGGAGTGGTAGTACAACAACTCCTTTCCGTCGTCGTACCTTTGTGTTGCGTGCTCCCATGGCACGCAACACAAGAGGCTCCCCGTAGCGAACCTCCCCTTGAGGAAGTCATCGAGGTGCCTCTTGAACTCTGCCTTCTCAGGCACTTTTTCCTCCACCTGTCCGAACAGGTAGAGTAGTGCCTTTTTGACCCGGTCCTGGTGGACCGGGTCGTACAGAGTCCAATGGAACTCCGTGATCTGCAAGCACACGCGTAAGTTAGTTCGAACAAGTGTAAACATGTCCGAATATGGCCATGTTTAAGCGGTTTCGTAGGAAAACATTGCAGGTAGGGCCATGTTCGGGTCTTACCTTGATGCACAGCTGGTCGCGTGGGAGCCCCGCCACCTGGTGCCCAAAGTGCCATGCCGGCTTCTTGGGCACCGTCTCCACCACCACCCCGCAGAGCAGGGGGGTGTGGACCTGCGGGGTGAGGTCGTCCTTGTACCAAGAGGTGGGAACATCGGGTGTCCCCGCCTTCCACCTCTTCTCCTCATCCTCCACCTCGTGGTCCTCGCTAGCCATGAGCAAGGCGTGGTCGCCGACCTTGAGGCGGCCGTGCTCAAGCACCTCCTGTTCGGCCGCCCGCTTTCGGGCTTCGGCCACCTTGAGCCCTTGGCGCTTGGGCGCCATGGGCTCCTTGCCCTTGCCCGCCATGGCCTCCTTGCCCTTGGGCCCGGCCTTCTCCTTGCCCTTGGGCTCGGCCTTCTCCTTGCCCTTGGGCTCGGCCTTCCCCTTGCCCCTGGCCTCCTCCTCCTCCTCCTCCTCCTCCTCCTCCTTGGCGTCGATAAGATCCCGCAGGATTGCCTTCCGATCCTCTGCTGCCACGACCAACACTAAGTTAGTTTCAAACATGGCCATGTTTGCATAGGTAGTGTGTAAACATGGCCTTACTTGTATAGTACTTCTGTACTAAACGGTGCGAACAGGGCCTTACTTGCACATAAGAAACGAAGAACTTATCACAAAACTTATTTCAAGCAAAGAACGCACCTTCCGTTGGGACGTCGCCGTTCTGGGTCAAACCTGCAGCCTCCACCCCGGCCTTGATCTCGGCCGTTGTGGGTTGGCCTTTCTTTTGGGAAAACACCTCCACGTTGGCGGTGGTGTATGCATGCCCGGGTATGTTGCATACCCAGACATGCACCTCCCCCGCCTTGAGGCGCCACCTCCCCCACTTGTGACGGCGCCTCAAATTTTGCATCAAGGTGGACAACTTCATATGCTGGTTGTCCCCACTTGAGCCCAACGTGGCGGTGAGGGGCATTAGTTCCGCCATTCGACGGCGGAACCTAACCCTAGCCAGGGTCTGTTTATCCAGACCCTGGAAGGGATTTACATGCCCCTTCACCACCATATCGTCTGTGAAATCAAACACAAACACCCCACACGTTAGCATCTGAACTTCCTGCGACAGGACAACATAAAACACAAGCAGGACACTACCCAAAAATTGCCCTATTTACGCAGTGTACACCCCCTACCTACAACTGGAAGGTGGGCGAACAGGGCTGTGTTCGTGCAATGTTCTAACACCCTAGCAAGTGTTTTTCAAGCAGAATTTCGGCTGGGTTACTCACGGAAGACGTCTCTCCTGTGTTGCGCCGCCTCCTTCCCCTCCTTTTTTTGCGCTTTCTGAAGATTTTTAACTGAATCCCCTGTGGACTTCCCCTTGGCCATCGCAAGGGCGAAGCGGTCAAGCCCACTCCCCTTCTTGCTTTCGGCCCCCGGATCCTCCTCCTCCTCCTCCTCCTCCTCGTCCGTGTCCTCGGAGCCACCGCTCTCGGAGTCGGACGCATTTAAAAGCGCATACTTGCGCTTGTATTGCCGGTACTTTTCCTTGTCCGCGAGCTTGCCCATTTTCGCGCGGGCAAATTTAAATTGGTCGTACGATAACATGCCGCTCGGCATTTTTCAAATCACTTACGTTTCTAGGGAGGGAGGTGGTGCTTCGCAGGCAGCAGTAAATTTTAGCCTTAAAACGGTATCGCTCGCTTTAATAAACCGTTTTGACTTCCTGCAAGGTAAAGCACCACCTCCCTCCCTATCCGTTCCACGCAGTACGCCGCCTGCGTTTCCGTGGATCGATGAGAAGGGGAAGGGAAGCGGGATTCGCGGTCACTCGAGGTCAACGCATTTCGTATTCGCATCGGACGCCCCAATTTGAAATTACTTTGGCACTTTCGATCGCCAGGCGTTGGATTCGTCGATCAGTCGGATTCGAATCGCGCCGCGCGCATGACCATGCCCCAGGGCAACGCAAGTTTCCGTCGTCTTCTAGTTTTGTTTTTTGTTCTCGCAAGTTGAAGTTCCACATAATAAAGGCCTTTTTCCAAAGGCCTTTACAACCTTTCAACAAACCGTTTTCACCATTGTAGTCTGCGCCCAAGCCCCCTTCTTTTGAGCTCAACTTTGTTTTTTCACCAAAATGACCGATTTTTTTGGCACGCCCGCCTGCACCCTAAGGTATGGTCTAGACATGACCATGTTTGGGTCGTTTCCCCATTGGGTTTTGCATTTGGGGCTTTGATTTGGGCTATGTGCGCCGCTGAAGATGTCTACCTTGTGTTCGCGTGAATGCTGTTCGAACCGGGCCATACCAGGGCAATTCTACTCAGGTACAAGGTAAACATCTTCGGCGGCGCAACACAAGGTGGTTTGCCTTGTTTTACTGCCAACATTGCCTAAAAATGGCCAAGTTTGCCACGTGTTTTTAAACACAGATCAAACATGGTCCGTTTTATGTACGTCTTGCCCAATGTTGGCAGTAAAGCAAGGCTAACAAGGCCGTGTTTCACCATCTCGGCTGTTGAAACTGCTTAGGTAGGGCCATGTTTACGCCATACTTATGATGGTACAGCAGGTTACGTACATGGGCAAAAGCGGTTTGCAGGCACAATAGGCGATGACATCCCGCGCACAGAGATTGGCGCAAGGTGGGATTCCGGAGGAGAGACGGAGGGTCAATCCCGCGAAAAGAGCCACTGTTGCATATCGCTTGGCAAATTCTCCGGGTGAGGGCGATGGGTTGACGACGCCGCCGCGTGCGGACGATGCCTTCAAGAGGCAACGTGTCCTCGAATGGGATGCCAATCCCACGAATGGGTGTTAAGATTTAGTTGAGGAACTCTTTTGGGATGGAATCATTCTGACGGAAGAATACGACAATCATCCGGCACGCGCCACCTTCACTGACATTGAACGCGACGGCATGACCGGGTAGGGCCCTACCTGCCTTGCTCTCGGGACGAACCCGGGGCGGGCATTGCCCTACCTGCAATGGGAAGGGGCCAGGTATGGCCGTGTTTTGACGTGTTCGCTGTAGGTCGGACCGAAAAGCACGGAAATTCCTGCCACATGCGACCTTGTGCGCCGGAGGCCCTGGCCAATTTTTTGCTTTCCCTACCTCGCCTGTGTGATGTTAAACTTTCATTGTGGTTCGTCGACTAAGGGGTGCTGCGGCACGATTACGGTACGGGTAGGGCCCTACCTGCCTTGCTCTCGGGACGAACCCAGGGCGAGCATTGCCCTACCTGCAATGGGAAGGGGTCAGGTATGACCATGTTTGGCCGTGTGCGCTGTAGGTCGGACCGAAAAGCACGGAAATTCCTGCTACATGCGACCTTGTGCGCCGGAGGCCCTGGCCAAATTTTTACTTTCCCTACCTCGCCTGTGTGATGTTAAACTTTCATTGTGGTTCGTCGACTAAGGGGTGCTGCGGCACGATTACGGTACGAGTAGGGCCCTACCTGCCTCGCCCTCGGGACGAACCCGGGGCGAGCATTGCCCTACCTGCAATGGGAAGGGGTCAGGTATGGCCATGTTTGGCCGTGTTCGCTGTAGGTCGGACCCCCATGCCGAAGACATTGCAGCCACAGCTATTACTTCGCCCCCATGTACCCATACACCCAACTCCGAAGCCAACTCCGACCGCCGCGACATGGACTCAGACGACTCCATGCTGCCAGGTCAGCGTTCAAACAAGGACTCGGACGACTCCTCGTTGCCATCAGGCTTGCTTTCAAGCACTGCCTCCGACAACTCCTCCTTGCCAAGCCAGCGCTCAGACACGGACTCGGACGACTCATCGTTGCCAGGCCCGCATTCAGGCAGTGACTCGGACGATTCCTCGTTGGCAAGCCAACTTTCGGATCCAAGGTGACATTCCGTAAGCTTGATTGCGTGCTGCATTATGCAAGGACATGTTTATACATAAACAAGGGTAAGTAGGGCCTTATCTACCATGTTTCTATACTCAAGTACTGATCAAGCATGGCCATGTGTATACATTAACAAGGGTAAATAGGGCCCTACCTATCATGTATCTATGCTCAAGTCCTGATCAGACATGTCCATTGCTGAAACGATGTGGGCATGGCCCTACTAACACATTTCTGATTCTTTTGCAACAGGCAACGCAATGTCACCATCCATTCCTTCATGCCCCATTCAGGCGAAGAGAAGAAAACGGTGTGCACGCCGCAAGAGTTTTTCGACATGGTGGCAAATGCGAAGGGCCACCGTTCGAGAATATGGGAGTGCATCGCCGATACACTCTACCTAGAGGACCATCCGGCGAACATCGAGTATGCCGGCCACCGTTGGGCATTGGACCCTCCCGTCCACCGAAATCTTGCCATGATCAAAGACGCGATTTTGAAAGTGGTGAGGGACGACGACATTTGTATGGCTCCGCCGGACGAGTTGAATTTGACCAAGTCCGAGCAACCCACTTTGGATGACCACGACTCCATCAAGAGCAAGGATGTCACGAGTTCCGACGACGCCAGCCCCGATGCCGATGCCCCCCCCTCCCCACACCCGATGATGCTCTTGGCCTCCGATGCCGACTCTCCGATCTCCGAGGCCGTGGCCCAAGACGATTCCCGTGCCGATGCCACCACCTCCGCACACCCGATGGTGCTCTTGGCCTCCGATGCCGACTCTCCGATCTCCGAGGCCGTGGCCCAAGACGATTCCCGTGCCCATGACGCAGACACCGAACCCATCGTCCGCGAGGTAGCCGACGAGGCCATAATGTGTACTCCGCTAAACCCGGCGTTCCCACACCCTATAGCGAGGTATGGTTTCAAACCCGGTGTAAACATGGCGCTGTTTGTATAGGTTCTTTGGAATACACAAGGTAAGCATGGCCATGTTTGTACGCGGTTTCGTGCAGACGCCGCCGCGGAGGTGTGGAGAACGGTCCACGCGCAAGGAACGCGGTAAAGAAGCCATGTGGTTGCAGTCGTTGCGTGGAGAACAACATCACCAAGGAAGTGTCAACGAGAACCATCTACACACACAAAAGGCTTTACGGTTGGCATGTACCTCCACAACCGGATCCGGATGCCGTGCTTCCTCTTAGGCCGCCTACCCCACATGATTCTACCGAACCTACTTTGGAGACGGATGAAGAGATGGATGAATTCGGAGAGAAGGATTGGGGAGGGGGGTCTATAGGAGATGCCAATGGTCGCGGCATATCCCCGATCCCTCCAAGTTCCCCCTTCCCGTCTGAGCCAGCAGGTGAGAACCTACTATTGAACATGGCCATACCTGCCTTGTATAGCTTCAGGTAATTGGTGAACATGGCCATGTGTGCCTAATACCTGCCCAAGGTGCTCGTTGCAGTCGCCTCCCCAACTCGGCAAGAACGTGACGACACCGCCTGTTTTCACGTGAGCGTGACCTCCACACGCACGAACGGGGAGCTCCTCAAAATCGAGTATGAGTGGGAGAAGATGATGTATTTCCTCAACCACATCGAAGGCATTGACTTCGACGAGTACGAAGGGTGGATGAAACCCGGCAATTTCGACGATATGTATCCGGAGGATGACGTGCAGATCTCTCTTCATTGCGGCAACCAGTCATGGGATGTGGCATTTCCTATCGTGGAGTGCCTTGTGGGAGTGCGATCGCACCCAATGTTCATCCCCCATCGAGATGATGGTATGAGTGGTACCGCACACGAGGCGAATGACGAGGAGATGGATGTAATCAACGAGATACTAAAGAGCTTGGAGGAGATGGTAAAGGTGCGACCTGAAAATAACACAACAACCGCGGTGTCGCTTGCTGCTGCTGCACTTTGAGTTAATGTGGTTTCAGGTGAGGTTTAAGGTGAGAATATGCACTGGCTAATAAGGTACTGGACAGACATGGCCATGTCTTGCCATTTCTAAATGTAAACAAGGCGAACATTGCCATGTTTGCACAGTTACGTGGCAATGTCCGTCCCATTTCTAAAGGTGGTGTCAGTTTCGCAGGATGCTTCTGGTAAGGAAAACCATGCCTTCATGCTCATGCTCGATCTCTTGGAATGGAACTTGGAGCATGGCCTTAGTCAAGGATCCTTTAACGACTTGTTGGAGATACTTCGTCTAAATTTGCCGAAGATGTTCCCGGAGGGCACTCTACCGAAGAACTACCAAGAGGCCATAGGACATCTATCCATGTATGGCTTGCCTTCTAAGTCGGTGGACATCTGTGTAAATGGATGTTGCAGATTCGACGGAGAGCACGCAATGTGCCGGACATGCTCGACGTGTGGCGCCGATAGATGGGCCCCGGAGATGCTCGAGAAGCCGTTGGCGAGCCGGAGAGGAAAGTCCACGTGTCATTATTGGAACCTCCCGGATCTTCTCAAAAAAAAATTTGCGCACCCGGAGCTTTGCGTGGACATGCAAGCGCACGCCCGCCATATTCCATGCGACTTGACCAAGGAGGCGATGGGAACTATGTGGGGTAAGTGAAAATTTCCAGTTCCCGATTGTGAAAGGAATGCCCTTTGAAAGCCTACTGAACATGGCCATATTTGGGCCCTATCCCTCTGGAAACCTACTGAACATGGCTGTGTTCGGGCCTTGTCCTTCTAGAAACCTACTGAACATGGCCATACTTACCTGTTTATCGCAGACAGTCCAGCATGGAGGCAACGGCGGGAAAGGTGCCCCAAGTTCTTCAGCGATCCCCGCAACGTGGTGATCTTAGGATGTGCGGATGGCGCCACGGTGTGGAAGGACCTGCGCGGAGTTTTCCCGGTGACGTTTCAATACCTCAATATGCACCCCACCATCCGCGGCAAGTTCGTGAACATTGAGGTGTTTGGGATATGTAGCGGCTCGAAGCCAAAAAGCACGCAACCTATCTACGAGCTATTTGTGGACCAGCTGCTGGAGTTATGGGATGGCGTGCCGTGCTACGACATCGTGAAAAAAGAAACCTTCAACTTGAGGTGCATGTTGTTTAAGATGTTGTTTGACATCAAAGGTTTGATGGATGGCGCTTGTCGCAAGGATGTGGGGGCGTACATGGCTTGCATTGCATGCAACCTGCAAGGTTGGCGATCTAGCATCTTCAAGGGGATGCGGTATACCTTCCGCACGGAAGCCGAGCCTGGTAAACAACCTTCTCTGGTATTCCCTTGATGTACTGCACGCAAGCGACAGATATTGGTTAAGTATGGCCATGCTGTGCTAGTTTTTTTCATAGACATGGCCATACCCACGTGTAGACATGACCGGACATGGCCATGTTCGGACGGCTTCGATGATGGGTAGGGAAATGTTCACCCTGTTGCATCGCAGGTCCCGCAGAGTTTCAAAAGAGAACGGATGCCGAGATACGGCACCACGCGGCGCAGCACCAAACGCTTAAGGAAAGCGGACACTTCACGATGAAGGATCTCGAGACGATGATAAAAGCTACCGGTATAAAATTTCCTTCGGAATTCTCACGCTTGCCGTATTGGGATGAGGCCAAGGACTACCTCATCGACTTGATGCACTTGATCAAGAATCTTGGAGAGCACGTCCTTGACGCCGTGATGGGAACTGACTTTGACAAGAAAACGCGAACGTGGGCGAAATCTCAAGGCATTAAACCCACATGGTGGGCAACTGGTATTTTCCCCTTTCCATAGGCCTGACCCGACGTGAACCCATCCAGCGAAACCTATGTAAACATGGCTGTGTCCAGCCGTTTTGGCTTATGAACATGCTTGAACATGGCCATATGTAGGCAGTTCTGTCCGGTTTGTTCAAAAGTTTAGCATCCATACGTGAATTATGGTCGGGTCCGACACTTGAGCAGATGCGAATGGCAACTACACCAAAAGGACATCCCCTTGGCAGATTGTCGACGTGCGCACCGCTACGGGAAGGTGCTTGAAGAGAGCCGAGGAATTCGCGAGAGAGGAAGTTGGCTTTCCACGGGAATGGGGAGCGGGTCAATGGAAATTGTTGAAACTGTCTTCAGACGGAAACGCAAAGAAGCTAAAAGCCCACGAATATTTGGTGATGTTCAGAAATGGACTTTTCGCGATCCTCGCGGCATGGCCAAGGGACGATGACTCACCCAATGCACTCGCACGTTTGGTGGGGCAACTTTCAACGATAGTCCGGGAAATCACGGCCCACGAGATCGATCTGAAGGTGCGGTTCTCTGGTACCTTGCTCTTATGTTCCCTGTCGCGTCACCAAGAATTTACATTTTGTGTGAAGGCTGAATGCACATGGCGATGCCCACCTAGTTTACAGAGTGAACATGGCCATATACTTGACCATTATCCCTTAGGAACATGGTTAGACATGGTCATACCCGTTCATGACCTTCTAGGAACATGGTGGGACATGGCCCTACCTACCTATTGTTGATGGTGAACATGGGGATTCAGGAGCTGCCGACACTTGACAAGTACATTAGAGAGTGGCTCGTCACCATGGAGAGCTCGCGACATGGGACGAGCCCTCACTGGTGGGTCCTCAACACACATCTATTGTGTCACGTGGTAGACCAACTTCGAGACCTCGGGCCGGTTCGCGAGTATTGGATGTTCGTATTCGAGTCCTTAAATGGCAAAATCGGGAGGTGGGTGAAGAACAATGCCTTCCCGGTGCAGAGCATCATGAACGGAATGGGGCGGCAGAAGACCATTCAGTATGTACGAGGGTTACTTATGGCACTTCGCAACGAAGTTCCACGGCCACTTGTCGTCCCCGCTCTTGTACGGGACCGCGTTGTTGTGGCCGATAAAGGGAAGAAGCACACATTGACCGAAGGCGAGCGAGCGTGCATCGATGTTTGGATGCGCACCAATGTGGGGCATTACCGACGGTTGCAAGACCTGCTTGATGCATATCATGAGGACTTACGAACAAGGTAAGGCCTCATCTAATCAATGCCTGAATGAAACACTAAGTAAACATGGCCATGTTCGTGCATGATTTCCATCCACGTTTCCACAAACTAATCACTCAGGTGATTCGCAGGGTCAAGAGAGGCGGTCGTGGCTTGAAGAAAGGACTGCAAAGGAGGATGACATGCCGTCTAGCCGCCGACGAAGATCCGACTCCTTGGCTCGGACGACCATTCACTCCCGACGAAATCGAGTTGTTGCGTGGTTGCCCCACAAAGTGCCGCAGGTTTAACAAGGTACAAGTGGGTAACATGCGATTCCGCATCGCTGCTGTGGACAAGAAGTTCAAAACTGTCCAGTGTTATTTCCGCTCTTTTTTCATCGAACGCGTGCGTGGAACAAGTGAAGAGGAAGAGACTGATAGGTGCGTGCCTTTCCTCTTATGATTAATGAGTAAACATGGCCATGTTCTAGCCCTACCTAGTAATGTATTGTGATAACAGGGCCATGTTCACCTAATTTCTTTAGATACCCTGGGTAAACATGGCCATGTTCAGACGATTCCAGTAGTTTTTGCAAACTAATTCCTCAATTATACATGCGTGCCAGGCTCGCCCGTCTTGAAGACGTCTATGCCATCAAGCTTGGTGGGGTCGAGTACATATTTGTCAAGGCGGCTTGGCTGCAGAAGCCGACAAAAGCGAAGATCGCCATGTATAACCGGATGAACTCCATAGTTGGCCCGGACAGCGTCACTGGCTGTTTCTTTTGCGATGACCCCGAGAACCCTGACACCGTCTTCGATACCACAGAGCCATTCATGCTCGCAGATCAGATCGCGTCGCAAGTAGTAATTGTGAAGCATCCTTGCATGCAAACTGCGGTGGTTCTTGACCCTCGAGCAGATTTCTTCGAGCAGAATGTCCAGGATGAAAATCCTAGCGAGGACGAGCTTGCTTAGTACTTAGGCCTGCAGTACGACATGGCATTTGTGTAGTGTAAATAGATAGCATCAGTTTGTGTATATACATAAAAAAGGGTAAGTATGGCCCTACCTATCATGTATCTATATACAAGTACAGTGTAGGTATGGCCATGTCTATACATAAACAAGGGTAGGTAGGGCCCTACCTATCATGTATCTATACTCAAGTACTAGTCAGGTAAGGCCATGTTTATACATAAACAAGGGTGGGTAGGGCCCTACCTATCATGTATCTATACTCAAGTACAAGGTAAATATGGTCATGTCTATACATAAACAAGGGTAAGTAGGGCCTTAATTTAGTAAGGACTATTTTACTCATTTAGTAAGGACTAAATAAGCGTAATAGCCCCAAAAAAACAGATTCCAAAAATATTTTTTTCCAATGTTTTCAAGTACAGCCCAGGTACAGCCCAGGTACAGGGTAGGTATTGCCCCCTACTTACCCCTTACCTACCCAATGCCCATACTGACCTAACTTTGAGGTGCTGTAACAGGAAGCGTAAAATGTTTTTTCAGTTAAATCTTTGGAGACTGTCCATAGTAAGGACTAAATAAGCGTAATAGCCCCCAAAAAACAGATTCCAAAAATATTTTTTTCCAATGTTTTCAAGTACAGCCCAGGTACAGCCCAGGTACAGGGTAGGTATTGCCCCCTACTTACCCCTTACCTACCCAATGCCCATACTGACCTAACTTTGAGGTGCTGTAACAGGAAGTGTAAAATGTTTTTTCAGTTAAATCTTTGGAGACTGTCCATAGTAAGGACTAAATAAGCGTAATAGCCCAAAAAAAACAGATTCCAAAAATATTTTTTTCCAATGTTTTCAAGTACAGCCCAGGTACAGCCCCAAGTACAGGGCAGGTACCGAGTAGCACAACTTTGAGGCCTCAAAAAGTGAGGTTACCAAAGCCATTCCACCCAAAACTTCGCTCCATATGTCTTACATCGACCCAAACCATCGATATCAACAATAAAAAACAAACTATCGGAAACTTCATTTCACCCGATTTTGGCTGGTTTTGCCATTTTACTGCCGACATTGCCCAAGTAGGGCCCTACTTGGCTCGAAACACAAGGTAAACACAAGGTAGACACAAGGTTCTAAATTTGTAGGGTGCTTGGGCGGTTTTGTCCTCGATTTATACTGAGCTGACGTCACACGTGCATGCACAGTTACTGCGTCTCAGCGCCCTAGTTGGTGCAAGCGAGCGGAAACCATTCTTGAAGAACACTTCTTAGAGCTAGCACTTCGGAAACTGCAATGACCTCAAGAAACCGAGGCGGGAAAAACGCGCCTGCCAAAACCCGTGGGGGGGAAATGCCCCGAAACGCCCCTGAATACCACCGCTGCCATGTCGATGGATGCGACAGTAAACTAATTCCAGCGCAGACTTGTAGGGTTTGCAATAGGAGCTTTCACTTTAGCTGTGCGAATAAAAAGTATCCGGCGGTGCAGTGTGGTGCATGTAAAGAGGTACTTCCGGAAGATAGGTGTTGCTATTGTGATAAGGGGGCTTTCGTAACACGATGCAAGGTGTGCGAGTTGCGCTACCACCCAAAGTGTCAAGAGGGAAGAGGGCTAAAGAGAAATTTGTTTATCTGCGGTCGCAAGGAATGCGTCGAGCCTAGCGGAGGAAGATCGGAACCCACTGTCGTGAACATGCACCACATACAGGCGACGAAACGACTGGGGGAGCTGCCAGGTCCGAAGACCGCCGTGAGGAAAGCATTAGATTGGAATGCTTTCGATCATGCCCTCACAATAGCATACGATAGATGCTATAAAGGGCATGAAGATGGTGAGCACCTTTTTCGAAGCACTATTCACATGTTGGGAGAAGCTATAGTCATGCGTATGGATAATGCCTGAAACGTTTGCTTGTATTGTGTAAACGCGCATGGTTTTGGTGTT
The DNA here is from genome assembly GCA_001247695.2 of Cymbomonas tetramitiformis. Classification (NCBI taxonomy): domain Eukaryota; kingdom Viridiplantae; phylum Chlorophyta; class Pyramimonadophyceae; order Pyramimonadales; family Pyramimonadaceae; genus Cymbomonas; species Cymbomonas tetramitiformis. Next base: position 91,783 of record LGRX02025327.1, on the reverse strand, counting down.
GTATGAATTAGGTGGGCTCGCCATGCAACTGCCTCCTCCGCCCTCACCCCCACCGCCAGCACCTAAAGAGTGCTGCTTCATCTGCGAGAAGGATGATGGACGTGGAGTGCACAGTGGAGTGCGTATATATACTCTCTCCGATGCTATATTTCAACCGTACATGTGGAAAAAACATTTATCATCGGAAGGTCTAAGATATCAAGGCGACCTGCCCCGCCATGCATGATGCTCGCTTGAAGGCATACATCATGTCTATGGTCCACATGACGCACCAAAACTTCATATATATGCACATAGGGAATTTATGAAAGCTTAACATCATCCATACATGGTATTTTGTGAGCAGTGCACACTCGCCAACTTGAATAACCGACATTTTTCAAAGTGCAAAATTCACGAAAATCGGATTATGCTGGGGGGTGAGCATACGCCACGATGAAAGTGAGGTGTGACAACGAGTATATCGTGCAGACGTGCACTATCCTACTAGGTTTCTTTTTTTGGTCATGCTTTCGAAGTTTGGGACCATGGGCCACCCCTGGAGCCCACCCCCCACCCCCCATATCACGCGAAGACCTTGGTCCTTGTGGGAGGACCAAGCTTTTTTCGTTAATTTGTGTGAAATCACCTCCCCAAAGCACACCTACAACACACCATCCCAAGCTCACTCCGGTGACAAACCCATGCAAAATAATATTCATTTAACTCATAAATATGATGTGAAAAAACTCAAACGTGCTTTAAAGGGTAAAACAATGGTCAATGATATAACCATTACAATGTGGTCCTTGTGGGAGGACCAATAATTTGGATAGTAGCCATTGGAGCGTATATCTCACGCGCCCGCGAGACATGCAATTTCTGATTTGCAACCATTTTACAGACGAAATTAGCTCCCCAGCACCCCGTGAAAATGACCCAATGTGAAATTTCGCTTCTCATTGCCTAGGTATGATCTCTAAATACTTCTCACAACGTGTAATAACTTCCCCGTATCATTTGCATATCTCACGCGCCCGCAAGATATGCAATTTCTGCTTTGCAGCCATTTTACAGACGAAATTAGCTCCCCAGCACCCCGTGAATATGTCCCGATGTGAAATTTCGCTTCTCATTGCCTACGGATGACCTCTAAATACTTCTCACCACGTCTAATAACTTCCCCGTATCATTTGCATATCTCACGCGCCCGCAAGATATGCAATGTATGTACGGCAGCCCATCCGCGACCTGTAAGCAGCCCTGTGGCCACTACAATTATCAAAAATATAAAATATTGCCTCTAGATGATTTCCTTTAACCACTAAGTACTTCTTGAAACTTCTTGCGACTTCTAAATGTCATTTTCATCGATTATGCAATCCGGGCCCACCTAGCCGTGCTACATGCCCATTTCCTTATTTGGGTACATTTTCTAAATGTTTTTTTCCAGCCCAGCTTTTTCCGCATTTTTTCCGACCCCCCCGAAAAGCTGGCTGCTGTTTCCTTAACCCAGCATTTCCTTAAATGTGAGGTATTACTGTAACGCAGGAAACAGTTCGTGAAAGGATGAAATCGTGGATCGCGATTTTCTCGCGCGATCGAAAAACCTGGACCGTGGTATCCTATACAGTGATACGCATACGGTTGATCCTGCGGATTCCCCGCAAATGGGATGACCGCCCAATCGTCTTCTGTTGGGTAGGGATGGCGAGAAAAAGATCGGAAAGTGCGGCGAAGCAACAAGGCTGATTGTGCTGCATTCAATTCCAGGCATTCTTTCGTTGAGACGTTCTCTATCTTCCATGAGGATGACATTCCCAAGACTTGCCACACTTTCATAAAATGCCTAGCAATCCTTTCAGTCTTCCAATATGCTTGTCCCATAACCTGTTGCAGGTCAGCTCCCTCAAGGAAGAGCTCAATTGCTCCCGCCGTCCGAATACTGAATAATGTTTCCCCGTTGAACAGCCCCAACTTTTTGCAACCAGCACTCGAGGTCTGAATTCATTTGCTTTCGGGAAATTGGACTGTTTTCCACCGTGCCCGACCTGACCGGTCTGAACGGGAATCCTTGCGCCAGATTTAGACCCAAAATTTTCATCACTAGGAGGTAGTCCTCTAACGCTGAGAAGGGGCATTTTGATTTCTCAGAAAGTCTCTTAATTTCAAACACGTGTTCATCGCCCGAACGGAGTGTTTTCCTCCACTGGTAGTTGAAGAGAAAACCAGAGTTATCTGGGAATCGTATGATTCCTTCCACTCTTGCAGCGCCCAGCTCGGTCGGTCTCTTCAGAGCGTATAGGTCCATCAGGATCATTGCCTTAGCCCTAAGAGTAAGAAACAGAAGTATCCAATCCCGAGCCGAGGCAAACCCGGTTGCCTCCGAGTTCATAAAAACCACTAGCTGGTCGATCGTACAACTGAATAGTGGGGTTGCTTGATTTGGGGTAATTCTTGCCTCCAACTGCTCGTTCCTGGTCATGGTTTCATAGACCTTCACCATTCTACCCGTGCACGGGTTATCTGACCCACACCTTCCGAAATCCCGGAAGGCACTAGAAAGTCTGCCGATAAGGGAATTAAGTAAACCGAACTTGCGGCCTGTCTGACAGGGCAGCTACCCCCGGTTGAGGACACGTGGCTGAATGCACGTTAGTTTTTCCGAACTGTTCCAAGTGAATAAGATACCATAAGATGTGTTGTGCAGTACACGAATCCAACGATTCTGGTGATTCTGGTGAGGTTATGCAAGCTAAGAATTCCCCCGGGGCCCGCAAGTTCCGGACATCCGGAGCTTGGCCGACCGGTACACATCCCGGGCTCTTGCTTCCTGAAGCTCCTTCGTTCTTAGTTGGATGGCGTCCCAGTTCGGGGCTTTTCTTAACCGGCTCCTGCCGATACCCTGTCAACATCACATTATTGGCCCCCCCCCCGCAGGTTACCGGTGCAACCGATATTTTCTTTTTGCAAAACAAGCGGTTTCCGCCGAAAGGCTTTAGATAAATTATATATTTTGTTACTGACTATACGAAAATACTCTTAAGAGAAATCGAATCTAAAAATCCAGACCGCCTACGGGAGCGGGCATGCCTCTGCCCATTTTTTTCATTTCCAAGTTGTTGGAAACGCAAACTTCCCCCGCTTTAGCGATTCTGAAGTTCTGTTTGCACCATTTGTTATACGCAGTCCACCGTAGTCCATCTGGGGAGAATCCAACCCATTGCGGGGCAATAACTGAGGCTGAAGCTTTCTGTTCCTTTAGATACATCAGGAAAGAGCGGGTTAGCATAACAGTTCAGTCCCGCCAGAGGATAAGCAAAGGCATTGGTGCCACAAGCTTCTTTCTCCGGTAGTCTTGAGCAAAATCGCATTTTGGGGCATCCCCGAACGTTAGCTGCTGTCGCGAAGCAGTCGATATTGTGCTCGCCAAACTTCATGTTCGATAGAGGAGAGAACCGTGGCATCGGTGAATAATGAGACTCCTCATCAAGGACTGCAATCGAGAATCGACCCATCCGACTTGCAAAGGAAACCACCTTCAGCTCCAAGTTGTTATCAGCGACAAATCTATACAGTAAGTGCTGACTGTTAAGAGAATTCTACGTTAAGAAACCAGCCAGGTTTTGGAGGGGGTCCACAACTTTAGGAGAAAAGCTGGCTGGTTTTAAAAGTTAAGAGATTGGCAAAAATAAGAAATACGGAGGCTGACTAGACCCCCGAGACATTTTCTTGAAATATAGCAAAAAAAGATAATTGAAACCGTTAATTACGATAAAAGTAGGGAACCTTCCCTAAATTAGACCTTCCCTAACATCACTAAGAAGGTGCGTGCCGCAATTGTGCACGTGTTCCGTCGTTCATCGTAGTGGGCGGTTTTTTCGAAGTGAGAATGTGTTGCGAATCCAGTAAGAGAAAAACTGATTTTTCACACTTAAGGATGAGAAAAGCTAGCTGGCAAAATAATCAGTTTTCTCGTATTTCATTGGCTCTCTTAAGTACCGAAGCTAAGGAGGGGGTCACAAGTTTAGGAGAAAAGCTGGCTGAGCCTGAAATCTAAGGCGCGGCAGTAATTTTTTGGGTAAATTACTGGGATGGTAATTACCGGTAAAATTACTGGTAATACCACCCCCTCAGATCGAATTACATGCCATACTTAAGAAATTACTGGTAAATTACCATGGTAATTGGTAATTACCATGGTAATTTTCGCGATTACTACCGTCAGATTACGAGAATTTTACCTTTTCAGCCGCCAGATTGAGCTCCACATAGGCGACGAGCTTGACGACACGACTCGAGTGCACTGTTGCATGATTGATGATACCGCCTCTCATCAGATTATTCAGGACACTCAGTCAAGATGGCGGACGGGGATGCTGCCGAAATGGTGGAATGGGACCGAATAACAAAACAATCAAGGTGACCAGGGATAATTGATTTGGTGACATAGCTGTATCTGTCAAATAAGAAAATCAAATGTGCTATTTGATCCGGGTTTTCGGAATTCTAGATTCCGATCTGCACTTCGTGATTACTAAATAGCATGATGGTGATGACTACCTAGCTAGCAATAAATCATATGGCATCGTCTTACGCATTCGAAGCGCATACGGCATGCGAGCGGTGACCAAATCGATACGCAGTCTCTTAGAACTCATCAAATGAAACGAAGTATACGCGCTTTCAACATTTCCTGTTCTGTCTGCACTCTGCGATTATTGCAAGCGACTTAGATGACCCATATAGCTTCACACAACCCGAGCCACAATGTCACACGATGCATATAGGTGTGGGGGGTCCTGTAGAAACAGATACCGCCATCATACCATGCCGTATGCGAATGTTGCCTATCCAGCTGCAAGCGGTAATTACTTTGGTATTACCATCGTTACCATTACCGGTAAAATTACCGGTAATACCAGACCCCCTTTTCAAATTACCGGTAATTGCCGCGCCTTACGCGTGAAATCTCTGTTTTCTTATCGGTCGGCACTTACTGCAGAGCCTTCTTGACAGGTCGTTGCATGCCTTGGTACCTAGGTTAGACGAGAGGACCCTCGACGAATCCCAGATATTTCTGTCCAGGATTATGTCCCAGCGTTGCGGGACCAGAACCACTGGGATTTTGAACATGGCTTCTGAAATCGAGATTGACTGGTCCACCGACGAGCAGGCTCCCAAGACACGATAATACGAAACATCATCCTGAAATTCCCCCGCTCTGATTGATGCCGTGACTTTCGTGAAATCCTCGTTTGTTTCCATAAATATAGAGCAGTGAGCCTGCTAAGTTCTGAACGCGGACACTTTAATCAGCGACGGCTGGAAGAGTTGGCTCATATAAAGTTTGAAATTCCTCATCTGCTTGCTGTCCAGGTAAAAACTTTTTCGACATAAATCGCGTCTTTTTGCCAGAAAAGCATGCAGCTTTCTGCATGCAATAAGGATGCCTGGGGCTGCAATTGACATATAAACCAGCTTCCCCGCCACTCCCTCAAGGTTCCTGGCCGAAAATTTTGACGGAGCTCTCAGGTCCGTTGCCAGGCTCAAGAACTTTTCCCATTTTTTCCTCCGGGATAAAAAATTCCTCCTTTGCAAGGTCAACGCCAATACCAAGCCAGGTGATGGTCATGGATGGTCGGAACAAACTCCGTCTTTTCCAGATGAATGAAATATCCCGCCGCAGTCATCATGCATGATGAGAAAACGAACACCGAGATTGCAGCTCTCTCTTGTTTTGTTAGAGCCGAGACTCCCATTGGGGCCGGCCCACCGGCATCATCGTCGATGTAGTATAAGTAAGGGATCCCCAACGGCCGGATGAACCCCACGAACTCCCCGGCAAAGGCGCTATAAATGACCGGTGCTACCTTCCATCCAAAATTGAGAACCGTATAAACATAATATACACCCTCCCACCGGAAACCCATGTACTGTTGCGATTCCTCGGTAAGCCTCACATGGAAGAATCCATTCGCCTGGTCCATAATAAATACCGGGCAGGGCTCATCATGAATACTATGATTACACTTGATTAGTGGGGTCCTGTGATTAATCAAGACTTGAATAGTACCCTCCCGTGGCTAGTCAAGACTTGATTAGTGCCCTGTCGGGTCTAATCAAGACTTGATTAGTACCCCGTCGGGTCTAATCAAGACTTGATTAGTTTAATCATGATTTTCGGATATTTTCGGCTGTTGATTCATTTAGTCATTCTTTGCTCATCTGAGTGGGGCAAATTTTAGCTCATTGTTTGGAGGCGTGTGTATAGCATGTGCATAGCGCCTAATGTGCGGGATCAGGTTGCTCGTGCTTACTGACTTCCCAAGCTCGTGAAATAGGTTGCGTATCGTGCCGCAGGCGGTGCCATCACTGTTCTTAATCGTGCACACAAACTGAGTCGCAAATTGTCCAGACTTAGGTCCCATCTCAACCAGATCGTCAGAAGTAACTGAATAATACGTGTACACTTCAGCAAACGGAAATACCAGCAGGTTCGGAAAGTCGGGATGGCGAGGGGGACGTTTCTCATCCTGCGGCGTGAGGGGTACCAAAGCGGATTCCGCACGTGGTGCTTGCTCTTCAGTAGAAAGAGGGAATGTGGCATAGAAATACTGTAGAAATGGCAGTGGATATTCAATCCAAAATATTTCGCCACTAGCATCGCCTTCCTCAAGGCTGCCGGTCCCAGTCGGACCCATCGCTCCTGCAATTGAAAAGCCGGCGAATGAGCTGCCTCGCCTGAAACTTTTTGCGAAAGCGAGAACTCGCGTATGGTACACAAAAAAATAGTTTCCTTCTCGCTCTCTGACATGCGCCCGGAAGCAAGCGTCCAAAAGGACCCCGGGATCTGAATATGTTTCCCTATGTGCTCAAGCGGCTTTTTCAAAGCCGGATACTGCTTCATGTCTAGCGTCTGTTGCCTGTTAGTAACGGGGGTTTTCTTGCTCCGACCCATTCTGCGGCGTGTGCGTGCTTAAGTACGGTATGCGTGACGAACTGTCCTAGAAATCTGAGAAAACACACGGGCGATTGTGGAGCCTGAACGAACGTGCGCTCATGTGCAACGAAGCCACGAAATAGACAAAGTGATATTAGTCACCCGACCGACGGCCACCCGACGACGGCCACCCGGCCGTCGCGTCAGACTGTATCTCGACTGTCAGAGGCCACATATGTCATATCGCCACTTTTATCATGATTAAAAAATCACGATTTGATTAGTACCCTGCCGTGGCTAATCAAGACTTGATTAGTACCCTGCCGTGGCTAATCAAGACTTGATTAGTATCCTGTCGGGTATAATCAAGACTTGATTAGTACCAATAAACGTCTAATCATGAAAGTAATCATGATTACGAGTGTACTCATGACGAGCCCTGATACCGGGTCACCCTTCTCCAAGATTTGCGGAAGCGTCGTCACCGATTCGTAAGTGAACGGTATATCCTTGCACCGGAGGTTAAGGAATCTTGCATCATTAATCTTTCTTGGCTTGGTTGGCTCCACCCCAACAGGCATCACTAGATGCGGGGGAGAGCACTCCCCTTCCTTGCCTCAAATTCGTATTGCTCCCCATTTGAGCTCATCCTGGATTTTCCCAGATATCCACGGGACTAGATGATCTGGCATCGCATGATTTTCGTCGAAATGCATTCTCGCTCGGAGGCGTCTGTGAGTCGAAACGAGCCCCGTCATAGCTGCCCGAAAAATGTTGGAAGAAATCCAAGATTGAGACTCCATTCTTTGGCCATTTTGTGAATATAAACGATCCCATCTCCGACGATGTTACCACTGTGTTCCAAAACTGAGTACATTCATGAATAGTTCCCACCCAGAATTCCCCCGGGTCCCTAATTGGGGCGGAAAGGGGGTCCGGGACTCGATACTCCCACTCAGAGCATCCATCACTGAAGGGGCCAGGCTCTCTTGTCCCTGGGCCTCACGGGGCGCCAGAAACTGCCGCCTCTCCATGACCTCCCGAGCACTGTCAAAGCCTTCAACTGCCGAGGTGATAAAAGAGAGCGGGTCTCTCACGCTTGTAGTTGCCGGCATGCCAGAATCCAGCGCGAAGTTGGCCCGAGGCTGTCAGCCAGTTTATTATGGTCCCTTGCCACGTGCTTAAAATTGAAAACACAATCCGGGCGTAAGGCCTTGTGGTCTGAGCTTAGCTAACAAGGTAAACTGACAAGCTGAGCTAAGGCGACAAGCTATAAAGCGGAACTGACAAGCTGAGCTGAGCTGACACACCGAGCTAAAAGCTGCGTTAACAAGCTAACACACGTGACCTGAGCCGAGAATCAAAGCTGGGCAAAGCTGGGCAAAGCTGGGCAAAGCTGGGCAAAGCTGGGCAAAGCTGGGCAAAGCTGACTGAGCGGAGCTGAGCGGAGCTAAGCTGAGCGAAGCTGAGCGAGGTTGAGCGAAGCCGAGCGAAGCCGAGCGAAGCTGGTCACCTCTAATACGCCCTTGTTGCGGTCACACTTTTCGCGCGCGTGATGGTGGTATCCGCGCGTGGGGCACTCCTGCCCCCGCACGCGTGATGGTGGTATCCGCGCGTGGGGCACTCCCGCCCCCGCGCGCGTGATGGTGGTATCATCAGCGCGTGAGGCACTCTTGCCTCCAAACGGAATATGGCTTAATGCCTATTCTACTAATCTTACGGTGGGTTAACCCGCCGTAAGAGGGATTTTCGGCGGCCTCTAGTGGTGGCGCGGTATGAGATCTACGGTGTCAAACCTATCGATTTTCAGACAGCTTATGAGTTGAATGAAAGCTGAGGAACATACTATGGATGGATGCGATGTGCCCCATGTGTGTAATGCGCTCGCGAAATGGGGGGGTGTAGCGGGTTCCGATCATATATGCTTACGGTGGGTTACCACATAATTTTGTATATTGGTAGATATGTGGCCTTCCTCGATGGCCCTTTGGAAATTTGGAGACCCATGTTGTCAAGTTCTCGAGCTGCTCTTTCTGCAGTGTCTTGTCAAAATTTTCATTCGAGGCCATCTTGACCCTCAAAATGTCACGCGAAGTGAGGGTGGTATGACGGTTTATTACGCTATATGACACGATTTATATGCGATAATTGGTTTGCCGGTTTGAGTTTGTGTTTTCAGGTTAACAAACCCGGATACATCCGATATAATTCTTCGCGGATGCCTCTTGGGAGTGTCTAAAGTCATCCTGCCACCATGAACATGACCAGGGGGTCAGTTTAGGGGCTGAAATAATCGTTTTACTTAGGGTTGGGTAACCCACCGTAAGGGGTCCTTACGGTGTGTAAACCCACCTTTCGTAGAATAGGCATTAAGTCAAAATATTGTTTTTAGGGGTTCCTAGCCCCCCAGGCATTGGTACTTGCCGGGGGGATTTCTATCCCCCCAGCAATGTTCGTCCGCCCTAGGTCGATATACTATTGGTTAAAAAAATATTGAAGGGGCGTCATATTTTCGAGTTCTTTTGAAACTTTTGAAAATCGTAAACTTTGAAAATCGTAGGGTACCTCGATCAAATGTCCTATACGTATAGATATAATGACGAGATTCCGATTCTATGGCCCATCAACCTTCATAGTTTACGTCCCAATCATGCTATATTCTATGGGATATGCACTTCGGAGTCCAATAGAATGCCCGAAAAAATATTGAAAAGTTGGTCCTTGTGAGAGGACCAAGAGTGGAGTTTGTCCTCTCACAAGGGTTACCGCTTTACCGGATAGTAGCCACAAACACGCAAACTTGGCACCGATGAACAGATCCCGAGCTCGCAGTGCCGCGAAAGTGTGAAACCCGGTAACATATGAAGACAGTGCGAAAACTAACAACCAAAAAAGAAACGTGACGCTGCTCACATGCGCCTGTAAAATGCACGCACACAGGCTTCGGGCCGTCAACATCTGGAAAACGGCATCGCGTTCCGAACACGTAATCGACTGTTCCCCGTTACCCCCCGTTCCGGAGCGATCGTGTTCTGCATACGACATTTTGCGATCCCCGTTCCTGAATCGCCTAAGAACGTGCTCATAACGATGGTGATGATCCGCGATCCGCGTTCTCGTTTCGCTTTGGATCGTAACCGTCATCGGAAATCCCGAACGCACTGCACCGTTTCTTCGCGTTCCAGTAATCGATGACATCAGCAGAAATGTCACTGGCGCATACGCTCGGACTGCGCCATGGCGACCTCACCTTGATGGGCACCGTATCGTGAGCTCTTGACTTCCCACTTACGTGCGTCTCCGAAGTGTGAAAGCACGTGAGCCGAAAACCATACTGCAAACTCTGATTAGATCTGCCTAAATAATTTGATTGTATTGTGTTGCTAGTATAAAATAGTTTCTAATATTTTCGCGTGCTGTATACTTTCCGCAGGTGGTTGGTCATTGGTCGCCGCAAGCAAAGAAGATGCGTTTGGTGTTTACGTAACCCACACACCCACGCACTTTGTCGCTTGCCCAAAACTATGATTTGTACCCCATAATCTTCGTGCGAAATTTTGAGAGTAGATCCTGCCGGGGCACCTATTTTCCTTTCGTAATTCACTTACAGTGTTCGCAAATGAAGTCCATGAGTACGTTTTCGAAAATGCTCTGTGGCAGTTGGTCACACACGGAATGAGCGGACATCATTCCCGCCAGGTGCGCTCACAAGCTTTTAGTAAGGTCGGAAAGCTGGATTTACCGGTGCACCTTGAAACATAGTGATATCCTGAAGGGCAGGTGAGTTGGTATAGTAGGGACGCTCGACATTTAGTGTGGTGCTAGGAGCTCCCACGTTACGTGATTTCTAAGTGATTTTTAAGTACTTGTTTTGTGTGCGTTCTCTGCCTTTAGGCTAGCTAGTTCGAAAAATGCGCTTTCGAATTGAATTCTTCGATAGAATTTTACAGGTGCGTGTGCCTGTTTGCATGTTTTTACTGGATTGTGAAAAACTGGGCCTATTTAGCTTTTAAATAGGCCCGGTCTAGGTTCCAGTGTCGCAACTCAAAATTGCATAACAACCGCCCCATGGCTCTTGGCGAGGAGGCGGGATATAAATATCCGACGCGCCGATCCCAGTTACCACCCCAATTGCTTTTGGGCTCTGGTGGTGTGGAAACACTGGGAATCTAAGGTATGTGTCCATGCTTTCCGTAGCATGTCTTTTGCAGTCATTGCTACTACAGTTAGTAGCAGTGCAACTTGTAGCGCGATTTGCACTTGCATAAATAGTATCGTGATATAGCTGCTTGTAGCTTTTAAGGTCCGACGATGCGAACTTTGTTTTAGATAGACAGTTCGCTCAAATGAGGCTGGGAGTGCGTTAGCCTTCGGCACACCCTGGGGTGAAACCCAACCCAGCCAATTTAAGGTACGCTCTTGTCCTTGTTTGAGTTTTTTATTGCATCGCACTTGGTTTAGTATTTCTTTTAATTAAGAGAGTCGGGTGTGTGTCGGGATAGTGACGGCAAGGGGCTTTTCACTCGTTCAACGAATCGATGAGGGATGGCCTTGCACAGTCAACACAGGTATATGCCTCGTGACAAGTTGCTCGAATAGTATGCAATTATGATTTTGCTAGACTAGTTTGCACTTGAATAAACTTGCTTTCAATTGTCCTGTCGGCACAATTTTCTAGTTAGTATTTCTTGCACATTCACACGATTTTAGATTTTAATAAGAATCGTCTAAGGCATCAAACTGCATCTGTTCTTCACAAATAAACCTGAATGCCTAGGACAGCAGCATCGCTCCTTGTCTTCACTGTAGGTAGAACCTAGAGTTCCTCAGTCTAAATCTGAGATTCAGTGGGGAGAACACTGTTATTGTGCAATCCTTTGTGCCTGAACCAGCTCGCTGTGGAACCATTGCGATTGAACTGCTGGGTAATAGTTAGGCGAACTGGGCCGGATTCCCTTTAGGTAAAATCCTACCCCACTTAGCTAGTGGTGGTTTATTTTATTTTTCTTTTATTTTCTTTTTATCAAACTGTTTTGTTTTACTGTATAGACTTATTTTAGCTATTGAGTTTTAGTATTCTATTACCAATATTAACAACTATTCAAGTGAACTGTTTTCATATTGTGACATTTGACAACTGCAAGCTCGGTTTTCATATAAGCTGTTTGCATATTTTATTTGGTCGGTGCAAGCTCGGCTTTCAGTTGAGTTGTTTGCATTGTATGTTTGACAATGCAAGCTCAGCTTTCAAAGGTTCAATTGAGCTGACTGCATAATTTAGTTGACAGCTACAAGCTCTTTGTATGAAAGTGGTCGCAAGTTGTATGTCTGCCCGGTTATCCCTCGGCAATCCGCGCTGCCATTTTGCCGCGACCTCGCTCGGTAAAAAAAAAAGGCTTTTCCGGCTTTTTTATGTGTCGTGCTCGGAGCTCATAGGTTACAATGGTTTCTTTTTACACATAACACTTTGTCATGTTTACACGGTCGGTGGGAATGTGTCGTATGAAAGCTTTAAAACACGGAAGCAATCCTGTGAGAATTCTTTTATTTGGCATAGGTATCAAAATATTACACCTCCTTTGTGGCGTTGCAAAAACGAACTCCCTTGGCCACACATTGGTGACTGCGCCATTGAAGGAACCATTGTGGTCACGCTTTCTACTCTTGTAGAAGAAGGCGCCTGCACCCTTGGTCTGTGGGTTTGTTTGGAGCGCCCTCGATCCGCGAGCAGCAAGGTATTGGCCTTGTTGTAATGTATGGCATCTTGGGTTTGAGTAGGTCTGACACTCTTGTGTCTGTGACCACTTGTCTCCCGTTGTTGCGCCACAAAGAGGTGTAATGTTTTAATGCAAAAATATTTTCCCACATATGTGCTCCCGTGTTCTAGATCTTTTAGGATATGTGCGATTACCATAAATAAAGTATGGTATGGTACTGCGCACTTTCTGGTCTTACATAAGATCAAGATAAGCATGTTATTTTTCACTATGTTCTTTGAGGTTTTGGAACCAAGCTATTCTCACACTGCATGGGGTGTTGGGCATGGTAAGGCGTAAACTTCAAAGGAGCGGGAATGTGAAGAACGAACGTGAATTAAGGTAATTGTATTCACTCTCATAACCTCACAACCCACACTCCGGACCACTCACTATCAATTCATTACTCACTCTATTACGCATTCACTCAACTCAACTCAGCTCAGCTTATCTCAGCTCAGCGCTTAGCGCCAAACTCAGCGCCAACGCGCAACGCCAACGGGTTTGAGTTGAGAGCTTAGCTTTTGAGCTCATATATATCAGCTAAGCGTGTCAGCTTTGCTCACGTCAGCGTGTCAGCTAAGCTCAACTCAGCTCAACTCAACACAACTCGCCTCAACTCAGCTAAACGTTGCTCAGCTTGGCTCAGCTTGGCTCAGCTTTGCGCAGCTTTCCAAGGCTCACACGTATCTCACACATATATATGTATCAGTGCGTGAGGTATTCAAGGTACACACATACCCCACACAAACATGTGTATCTGGTTTTGGAGTATGCAAGGCTCACGCATATCTGACTCACTGAGACATATGTATCTGTGAGTGGGGTATTCAAGGCACACACATACCCCACAAAGATATGTGTATATGGTGGTGGGGTATATGCAAGGCACACACATATCTCACACATATATATGTATCCGTGCGTGAGATATTCAAGGCACACACATACCCCACACAGACATGTGTATCTGGTTGTGGGGTATGCAAGGCTCACGCATATCTGACTCACTGAGACATATGTATTGGTGAGTGGGGTATTCAAGGCACACAAATACCCCACAAAGATATGTGTATATGGTTGTGGGGTATATGCAAGGCTCACACATATCTCACACAGATGTATGTATCCGTGCGTGAGATATTCAAGGCACACACATACCCCACACAAACATGTGTATCTGGTTGTGGGGTATGCAAGGCTCACGCATATCTGACTCACTGAGTCATATGTATCTGTGAGTGGGGTATTCAAGGCACACGCATACCCCACAAAGATATGTGTATATGGTTGTGGGGTATATGCAAGGCTCACACATATCTTACACAGATATATGTATCCGTGCGTGAGATATTCAAGGCACACACATACCCCACACAGATATGTGAATCTGGTTGTGGGGTATGCAAGGCTCACGCATATCTGACTCACTGAGACATATGTATCTGTGAGTGGGGTATTCAAGGCACACACATACCCCACAAAGATATGTGTATATGGTGGTGGGGTATATGCAAGGCTCACACATATCTCACACAGATATATGTATCCGTGCGTGAGATATTCAAGGCGCACACATACCCCACACAGACATGTGTATCTGGTTGTGGGGTATGCAAGGCTCACGCATATCTGACTCACTGAGTCATATGTATTGGTGAGTGGGGTATTCAAGGCACACACATACCCCACAAAGATATGTGTATATGGTTGTGGGGTATATGCAAGGCTCACACATATCTCACACAGATATATGTATCCGTGCGTGAGATATTCAAGGCACACGCATACAGTAAGTCGCGGTCTATAAGAAACGGTACCTACAAGAAACCACCCGCTAGATTTCTCGCCAAAAATTAAGAAACCCATAAGAAACCACCCGCAAGCAATTTCAAACCAGAGATGTGAAAACCCCCCTTATTAAGAAATCGAGACGCTAGGTTCACCGAACCCAATACCCATATTTTATGTCTTTTAAGAAATCGGTTTCGGCCAACATGAAAATTTGCTCTTTCGGCATATCGCGCGTTTCCCTAAAATTTCCGATTGGGCTGTAAACTGATCGCCTGCGTGCCTACGTTCGATAGCTTAAAATGACGGCATTAATCTCCTCTCGACACGTGCACCAAATTACGGGACGATCGGATAAGTGATGCGTATGTTATGGCCCGATCAGTAAACCCTATCATTCTAGCGACGCACGGGGGATATTTAAGCATATAGATAGTCCAGTGTTCATGTTTGTCTTACAGTACATTTCGCGCGGGGGATATTTACATTTATTATACATTTACATTTATACAAGAGTCGGAACGGCGGGAGGAGATTCTTGCGCAGCAGTGAACTCGTGGGGATGCATGGCTTTCTCGTGTTGAAGAATTGCTGGGCCATGCTTGCTGGTTTTGGGGCAAAAGCGACACGTGTATGGCGGTGCAGAATCGGCGACAACTTTCTCACTCACGAAATACGACTTCCCAGTAGCTTTCACTGTGACCGTGGCTTTGTATCCCATATCGAATAACGTGGGTGCCTTGAATTTCTTCCCTACCAGTGGCTTGTGAAAGGGCGCTGCGAGAGGTTCGAATGTTGGACCCTCAGTGTCTAAAGCAACAGATTCTTCGTTGACTAGGTCGACGTGCTCAGCAAGCTCCTCCTCCGCAGAATTGCTGTCCTCTCCGTCGCTTTCTGAGTCCGAGTCAACTAAAGAAGGTACGTAGTCATCATCGGAGGAGGAATAAGCTAGATCTGCTTCTAAAAGTGTTGGGGTGTTATTTTCATGCACTGGAGTAGCAGGCTGAGTTGAGGGACGCTCAGATTGAACAGTGGCGACGACTACTGTTGAATCAAGGAACACACGCTTACTGCGAACGTACTCTGCTGTATCTAAAACTTCAAGGTCAAACAAGTCTTTAGAATCGCGCAAACCGGCCACAATCTTCTGGCTCAAAGCGTAGTGTGTCAAGTCGTTCACCGAAAATAATTTCTCTTTCTCGCGTTTGAATTCGACATCTGTAATGATGTCCTCGTCCAGCAAGCCTTTCAACGCTTTCGCTGTTGCTACCTTACGAGGATCCATGTCGGTGTATCTCGGCTATCTACGTAGGGGCCGCGCTACTCGCTTTTGACCGACTGTGTGAAAGTCACTGAAGCTGAAAGCACTCTCGTTGCACCGACTGAAGAAATTCACTGTCTTATGCGAAAGGCTCTAACGCCGTGAAACCCTGAATTGTCTAAGGCCCTCGCTGATAAGAAACCACATACGCTAGGACGAGCCTGAGACAAGCTATAGATTTAGGTGCATCACTGGCAATCTGGCATCCAATAAGAAATCGCTACGCTACGTCTGATGTACAATGCATAATTCATTAATACTTAATTAAGAAATCGCAAACGCTAGATCAGATCGAGGAATGGGGTGATGCACGATTAAGAAATCTTTCACGCTACAAGCAGATTTTCGTATGTGCACCAATAAGAAATTGGTATCGCTAAGCCCAAAATTTTGGTCCGTCAGATTAAGCCGCTAGCGCTAGCGAAAATTCGCCGGCTTCTTATAGACCGCGACTTACTGTAGCTCATACAGATATGTGTATCTGGTTGTGGGGTATGCAAGGCTCACGCATATCTGACTCACTGAGACATATGTATCTGTGAGTGGGGTATTCAAGGCACACACATACCCCACACAGACATGTGTATCTGGTGGTGGGATATATGCAAGTGTCTTTTGCCAGATCGGTGGGTTTACCCACCGTAACACCGAGTTACGGTGGGTAAACCAACCCTACGCTTTTGGTGCGTAACGGGGTCATTCCGCGGTTCCGCAAGAAATGTGACATTAAAGTGGCCTTCTAGACACCTAAAACCAACACAAAAAGTACTCGGGGGTCATTAGGCTTGGCCGGCAAACGCTGTTAAATATGCGTTCTGTACCGCTCAACTTGAGAAAACTTGAGAAATTAATAGGGTGTAAGTTATGTATTCCCGCTGGTGTATGTGGGCGGGAATGGGCTATCCAAGAGTTTGGCGGGCAGTGCCCCAACCCCCTTGACTATAGCTTGAAGGCCCTCGGGACCCGGGGACCGCATATGACCCGAACAAAGCACCTAGCAAACGATTCGAAGTGACTTTCGAATATGCCGGAGACAAGCACGCGAAGTCCCGTGCCTTCGTCACCGAGTATCTGCAAGGTGAAGCACCCCAGGACAGCGACCACGAGGAGGAAGACGCCTTGCAGGCTTGCACGGCACTGGTAGTCCACGACCCCGATAGTGCACCTCCAGCCGGTGAACTTGCTGAGTAGGCTGAGGAAGTAATTCGTTGGCTACTATCCTTAATCCAGATCCTCCCACAAGGATCTAGCGCAAATGGGCATGGCGACGTTGTATGTCGTATTTCTTGGCCCGGCATATGCTTTGGGGCAATATCTATGAACCTTTTGAATTATCTATAACATTGGTTTGCTTGAAATGTCGATGGTTTGACCTTTAATCTTAGCGTGGTTTGGGTGGGTGCTTTCACAGAATTTTAATTAAAATGCTAGATCCTACCACAAGGATCTAGGGTACCGACAACTCTAGGCCTTGTTACACGAGCTCGGGTTGGTGCGCATGTTGTTGACCCTCGAGGGTATCACCAAAACTAATTTTGTAAGCCCTTTAATATCATACTAGCCGTATTAATCGCCGCATATGTGCATGACATGGTGTAGTACCGTCGAAATTCAATATTTCCATCATAATCAGGGTCTGAAAATCGTATTCTAGAACCTCTAGCGGTAGTTCTAAACGTTCAAAAAATCCCAAAAAAATCCCAAGGAGACTTTGAAGTCATATTAAAGTCCTGAAGTACTCACCAAGGCAAAGATCTAGCCTCAAAGCTCAAAATGGACCAAGACTTACGCCCAAAATGCGAAATTGTCCCCATACTTAAGGAGTGTGTATATCTTACCCATGTGACCGCGTTCGTGTGATGTGTCCAATATACATGACCCAAGTCGTATTTTGACCCAAACATGATTAATATACCTGCATACCTTGAGATATATCATGTATATAGTGGCAAAGGATCGATACACGATTGGCAAAAAAATGTGGAAGATACACCCCGTTTTTGAAGCTTTTAAAAAACGCAGCAGTTCAAAATTTGGTTGGGGCATGCTATAAATGTATTAGCTAGGAGCATATATGATGGACTCTCGTCGAACCACGCACCATACTACTTAGTATAGGTCCCATGTGGAAAGTATTCCTTGGCGTTGACTTGTAGAAAGCTCGTGGGGTGCCTAAATAAATTATTGAAAAAGTGATCCTTGTGGGAGGATCTAGAGCGTTCTAGGTCCTCCCACAAGGATCTCGGGATAGTAGCCATCGTGCGCGCCCTCGGCAACCCGCCAGGCGCATGATCAACACCGCACCCGCTCGTGTCCTTGCGGAGTACTCCGACGACGAGGCACACACATATCTCGCAGAGGTATATATGTATATGTGCGTGTCAGCTCAACTCGGTTTGTCAGCTCCGCTTAGTTTAGCTTGTTAGCTCATATCAGCTCAGCGTGTCAGCTTTGCTCCTGTCAGCGTGTCAACTAAGCTCAACTTAGCTCAACTCAACTAAGCTCTGCTCAACTCGACTCAGCTTTGCCCAACTTTGCTGTTTGCTTTGCTTTGCTTCTCAGTTGAGCTCAGCATGTCAGTTTAGGACAGCTCAGCGCAGCTTAGGACAGCTCAGCTCAGCTTGTCAGCTCAATAACTCGGCTTATTGTCAGCTCAGCTCATCTTGTCAGCTCAGCTCAGCAGCTTGTCAGCTCAACCCAGCGTTTTAGCTCAGCTCAGCTCATTAGCTCAGCTCAGCTCGGCTCAGCTCAGCTCGGCTCAGCTCGGCTCGGCTCAGCTCAGCTCAGCTCAACTTGTCAGCTTAGCTTGTTAGCTCAACTCAGCTCCGCTGCGCTCACGCTTATTCACGCGACCTCTCACTCCGCCACTTAACAACTCGACCACTCGACCACTCAACCGGGACTCAACCACTCAACCACTCAACCACTCAACCACTCAACCACTCAACCACTCAACCACTCAACCACTCAACCACTCAACCACTTGTATGTCGGTTACGTTGACGTCATTAACAACCAATCCCCCCTCCCCAATTTGCCACCTACTGTGTGTTGAGGTATACTACGATTCGTTCCTCAGGATGGCCACTCAAAACATGGACGTGCGCTCCTCGGAGACCAACAAGCAAGCATCACCTTTCCAAAAAGAAAAAAAATGTGGATAATAAGACAAAAAAAAAATCAGCACGAGCAATAGAAGAAAAGGGAAAGAAAACTCTAGAAGCCAGATGGCCAGTGGCCCAAGCTTGAAAGACTGGGCCGTCTTTTTAGGGTTTTACGTTAACACCTAAATGCCGAATCGATATACTGCTGGTACTGATGCTGTTTTCCAGGTACGCGGTTTTCACGTTTCCGGCGATAACTCGAGTTCTAAACATCCATTTGCTACGATTCTTCGCCCACCTTGTACAATGGAATCATGCGGATGCCATATCACCATGTTATCACTCACGCCGTGTGTGCATACCTCAATATATGTGATCCACATTCCACATACTTGAGGAAATCCGGCTGAACCCATTCCTGGGGGCATTTGCGATCATGCGCCATGAGCTTGGCACCACTATTGGCTTTCTGTTATGAGTGGGCGAAGACTTATCATGTTGTGTGCCAATGGGAAAAACTAGTATATACTTTATTTAAGGCCTTTAGAGCAACCTTCATGGGGCATACTTTTATCGTCTACCAGTAGGTCACCCCTGCACTTTCTAGTAAGTTTCTTGCTCGATATATCGAGTTTGAGGGCCTTCGCATAGTTGAGGGGCCTTGCCTAAGTCTCAGATATGGACATCAATACTTCATACATGTCGAATAGTCTATCGACGTAGAACGTTATGGCAGTTTCCACGCTCGTACTGATGCTATACTGCTCAAAACGAATTCGTCATTTAGGCGATAAGGGTGGGTCGTGTTAAGTTTGGTAGTTCGTGCTGCCTCAGTCATAGCCGTTCTCAGCGTTTTCCCTGCTTTCGGGCTTTTCGGTTTATAGATGCTCCAGATGACCGAAATTATAATACGCATTGTGAAGCCATTTGTAAAGTATGGGAAATCCTTCAGGGTGGGTCGTGTTAAGTATGGTTGTGCGTGCCTCAGTCATAGCCGTTCTCAGCGATTTCCCTGCTTTCGGGCTTTTCGGTTTATAGATGCTCCAGATGACCGGAATTAAAATACGCAGTGTTAAGCAATTTGTTAAATATGGAAATTCTTAAGGGTGGGTCGAATTAAGTATGGTTTTTCGTGACTCGGTCATCGCCCATTTCCTAAAGAGGGGGACAAATCTAAAGTGTTTTCCCCCAATGAAAGTAATACATGCTGGATCGGACACCCTGTGTGGCTCTTCCTATAGTATGAGTGGTGACTGTCACTAGCAGTCCTGGAACCCTCGGACCTCAACCCATCGTTGGTATTTTAACCCCTAACCCGCTACGTGATAAGCTAGCTCATCAGGATGAGCTAGCTCATCAAGCACTCAAAACTGATTTTCTCGGCGACAAATAACTCAAATTTACTTTTGAAGACAGTTCTGAAAAGATCGCATCAAGGCGCTTGCAACCATTTACTTGGGATATCCATTTTGCGACAATGTTCTTTAAAATATTCCCGGAGACGATCAGCGTGTTCCCATAATCGGGTGCTCCGCAGGCCTCGGAACGGTTCTCACGCGCGAGAACTCGCCGGGATCTCGCGCCCCAGGCACGATTCACGCCTATCCGTGTTGGTGTATAAAATGATGACAAAACGGTCATAAACATGCAATCGATCATCGGTCATCGGTCATCGGTCATCGGTCATCGGCCATCGGCCATCGGCCATCGGTCATCGGTCAAAGCACAGTCATAAATATGATAGACCATATGCCACGGATCGTTCATGGCAACCACAGTGACGTTAGTTGAGTAACCGTGTCATACTGTTACGAGACATTCCTGATGCCATGAGATATGTTGCCGGTCGCAGGTAGGCAGGTTGCAAAGCGTGTACGGTCGTTGAGTTGACTCGTACATAGCTGAAGCAAACGCCTGATAGCATACACGGAGCAAGTATGCAAGTCTGTGTCGAAAGGTGTTCGAAGAACCAACATGTATGTATGGTATTCGGAGCACCGACATCGTCGCTCACAGAATCTCGTCGCGGTTCCCAACCCGATGGTCGTATCCATATGATGAATACAATAGTTATGTATAAGAAGTGGCTCGTTGTGAGCAAGGGGGTCATCCGTTCCTCACCCCCCTGTGGTCTTTCTGCTTTCTTCTTTCTTCTTTCTTCTTTCTCCGTTTTGGTGGAGTACCTAATCGGACAGCCTGCCAATTTCATCAACAAACGTAGTCGGCGTTATAATACCGTGTTTTTTTCTTTGAGTTCTTTTCTGACTAATGTGTGGTTGAGTGTTACTCTCCCACGTTGTGGCTCGCACAGCATGGTCGTATCTTTCTGAGAGTCTCTTCCATTTTTCCGTGGCGATTGTGCCGATGTAATTTCCGTCTCCATGGAAGGTGTGGGCTTCCTCTCCTTCTACTCTTATTTGGCATAGGGGTGTGTGCGGATTCTCTATGTCCTGGTCTGGATTGGTCTCCACTGCGTATAACTTAAGTTGGGTTATTCCTTCCCAATGGCTGACACAGTCTACATGCATCCCCGACAGTTTCTCTTTGAGATGCCGTACTACACGCCAACGCTCAAGGTCATAGTTTTCATCACAGTCACAATACGGGATGGCGCCATCTTGTGGCTGATGCTTCCTTATAACTATCAACTCTGAAAACGGAAACAGCCAGAATTTTCCGGTTTGATTTTTGGCAAATCTGTACAGGCACAGCCTCAACTAAACCATTGTACAACTTGCAAACACCGGTCTCGATTCAATCCACCCATTGCGCCCGCGGTTTCATACGGTACATGTCGGGCCTATTCCGTCTGTGCTAAAAGGTATGTGTGGTCTACGACATCTAATGCGCACAACACTTCGATTCATTAAAGTACTACAGGCCAAGATTATTTTTATGATAGGATGGATTTCTGTGCAAATTAATTCCTTTCGCATGTTACAAGTAAAGTATGTAGATAATGGTCAATAAAAATTAAGTACGCTGCAGTTCAAAAACTATCCTGCTCAACTATAATTCCTTACAAGCCTCTCTGTGAACTGCAAAAGTTGGTACAAATGTGTGTTGCACATATGATTTGCTGTGCTGTTAATGTGTCCTTTCTATCATCGCGAATCTAGATTGCTCCAACAACCACAGCAACCTACATTTCCGCTGCAAACATGTTTCCCAACATGTTCTTTTTAATGAATATTTGTTTTGTTTTAATTACATTATTTACAGGAGTTTAACAACACAATTAATTACCTACGCTTTTGGCCCAACTACGTGCATTTAATAGCGGTAGTGGAGAGGCTTGTAAGGGCCACCCTTCGGCACGTTAATGTATGCGGCTTGGTCAGTGGTGAGCTCGGTAAGCTTGGCTCCGAGCTTAGCCAGGTGAAGACGTGCGACCATCTCATCCAGATGCTTGGGGAGAACGTACACCTTCTTCTCATACTTGCCAGTGGCGCGCTCTTTCCACAGCTCCAACTGAGCAATGCACTGGTTGGTGAAAGAGCAAGACATAACGAAGCTGGGGTGACCAGTGGCGCATCCCAAGTTCAACAGACGGCCTTCAGCAAGAACAATCACACCGTGACCGTCAGGGAACTCCCATCGGTCGCACTGGGGCTTAATTTGTGTACGCTTAATGCCGGGGTAGTTTTCAAGACCTATCATGTCAATCTCGTTATCGAAGTGACCAATGTTACCAACGATGGCGTTGTTCTTCATCTTCGCCATCATATCAGCCATGATGATGTCCTTGTTACCGGTGGTGGTGATGAAGATGTCGCCGTAAGACAGGCAGTCCTCAATCGGCATAATCTGGTATCCGTCCATGCACGCCTGCAGGGCGCAGATAGGGTCGATCTCGGAAACGATGCAGCGAGCACCAGCGGCCTTCATGGACATAGCGGAACCCTTGCCAACGTCACCGAAACCACCGATCCAGGCGGTCTTGCCTGCAATCATAACATCGGTAGCACGCATAATACCGTCGGGAAGAGAGTGACGGCAACCGTACACATTGTCGAACTTGGACTTCGTCACGGAATCGTTCACGTTAATAGCGGGGAAAAGGAGGGTACCAGCAGCGCACATCTCGTACAACCTCTTGACACCGGTGGTGGTCTCCTCAGACACGCCCATGCAAGACTTGGAGATGTCAGTGTAACGGGTGGGGAACTTGGGAATAGATTCCTTGAGCAGACCAAGCACAAGCTTGAACTCAGCGTTATCAGTAGTCGAGGGATCGGGAAGAGTCTTGTTCTTGGCGTACTCGGCCTCGTACTTCACACCCTCTGTCGCCCACAGAAGTCATTTCCGCTATCAGCCGCAGTCTTTTTTTTGGTAGAATGAGGGTTACTGCTACGAGCGTTGGAAACATATTCCACCACAATATCTTGCAATGAAGCTCAACGCCACTATTACAAACACATCAACAAGGCGAAACCGGCCGAAAAACAAAGGGGACAACGGTGCCTCAAATGTTCCTCGCATCGCCAAATTATGCCAAAGTTCGATGTACAATCAAGAGCGACTCGCGTCCGCAGCCGAATTCACATCTGAGAGAATGTACCAGGGGATACGATAAGTTCCTGTATTTTAACTGTAGTTGCTGCTACTTCACTTATCCCTCGCTCTCATGTTACACCGAACAGCTCAAATGCGGCGGTCACATAAGATCGACGTGAATACCCAGGAGGACGATTTTTGAGATAAACAGACAACTGACGCACCGTGAATAAGGAGGGTAGCGTCACCACCGTCGTCGACGATCATGTCAAGAGGACGGCCCTCCCA
Source organism: Cymbomonas tetramitiformis (assembly GCA_001247695.2). Taxonomy (NCBI): domain Eukaryota; kingdom Viridiplantae; phylum Chlorophyta; class Pyramimonadophyceae; order Pyramimonadales; family Pyramimonadaceae; genus Cymbomonas; species Cymbomonas tetramitiformis. The sequence continues at coordinate 68,104 of LGRX02025327.1, read as the reverse complement.
GACGATGCACTTCTCAGTGCACCACCAGTATTCCTCGAGGGTCTCGCCTTTCCAGGCGAACACAGCGGCGGAATCACGAGCCACGGCGGCAGCGGCGTGATCCTGGGTAGAAAAAATGTTGCAAGAGCACCAGCGAACGGTGGCACCAAGAGCGGTAAGGGTCTCAATGAGCACGGCCGTTTGGATAGTCATGTGCAGAGAACCGGTAATTTGGCAGTCCTTAAGGGGCTGCGTGGGGCCGAACTCCGTGCGGCAGGACATGAGGCCAGGCATCTCGACCTCGGCGAGGCAGATCTCCATGCGACTGCGCCACAGAAAAAACACGTGCATCTGGTCAGACGCGCACCATACTCGGACTCCCTCACTCAGGCAAAGTCCCGATCGCCCTCAACATACGCAGAATCTGACAATTTAATCGATCGGCGGTGGCGTGTTTACCCGAAGTCGGCCTGGGCCATGTCCTTAACTTTGTACTCATTGCCGGTGGAGGTCTTGTCAACAGTCAATGCGGCAGCCATGGTGAATGATTTTTACGTGAACTGTAGGGGTGTTGAAAGTGCTGAATTATGTGAAGGGGTAGTTTGCTGTGAGGCTTTTTGTACTCTTTCACACTCGTGTTGTTTCCGTCGAGTGTCCTCATCCCGCTCGGCTGTGGGCCTGTGGCTGCGATTGCGATCGGAGTTTTTCTTTTCGCGGCTGGTCCACGTGTGGACGTGTGGACTTCCCCCGTCTCAGTCCCACCACCGGCGTCTTTGGTCCTGGCCATATCATTGGATATCCGGCAGCGAAAAGAGTCATTGCCGTTTATATGGCTACTGCGGACTTTCAATGTGATATTTAACTTCTAATTATTTTAAGTAGTAGCACCCACAGGCGGTAGAACGAAACGCTTCAGCTCCGCCAGGAGAGCTGGCTGGAGCGGCGACGAAGCGAAGGACGAAACGAGGAGAGATCTTTAGGCGATCGAGGATCGACAGGCCAGGATCGATTTTCGATCGATCCGGCTGTGACACCTATCGGCTCAAAGCTCGTCTCGACCGCTGAATAAGACCACCTATTAATAATGTATAATCATAAACGCTGCTCGCATGCATGCGCTCCCAGCCGACGCACTGAGGCCCGTCGTTGACGGGCCTGAAGGGCCAAGGCGCTTTACACACATATATAATGTCGGGCATAGTTAGCGATGACAGCCGAAAAATTAAAGTCATCCGATCGTGACTTTCAAGGGATCTAAATGACCGTCTGCGGGATGCCCCGGGCATAGCCATATATAACACTTGGGGGTGATTCCTTCATTAAGGGGGCCAAATTGCGTGATTTGTGGCTATTTCCCACCATACTGGTTAACACCCTATAGGCGAATTCGTTTTTAGCAGTATGGGATCAGTATGAGCGCGGAAACATCCATAACTGCCACGCGGGTAGTCAACGACGTATTGGATATACGATGTGAAGTATTGGTGTCCATATTGGGGACTTGGGCGAGTGATGGAAACACCGAAATGCTTCCAGTATAATTATATTGTTGATCAGATCTGATGACTCACAGAAGAGAGGATATATATATATGTGATAGGGTATATATATATCTCGAGATAAGCAGTGAAACAGAATGGCAGGGGGCAGAGGTTCACTGTGTGCTAAGATGATATAAAATACTGAGCAAAGTGTTTTATGAGTCGGAACGCTGTGACACGGTGACTGGTGACAACACAGGTCGAGGGGTGAATGACAGGTGACCCACCGTCCCCCCCCTTACAGTGGGGGGGAAAGGTTGGGCTCCCCGTGACACCACCTCACCCCGTGGGGATGAGGTGTCACCAGGCAAGTCGGCTAGCATGCAGAGACAAGGAGCCACACCGGCTCGGCTAGAATGGCTAATCCCAAGTCCAATCCACACGGCAGTGCTAACTTGCAGGTGCACACCACAGCTAATTCCGCTTGCTAATCTGATAATCTTGTCAGTCAATCTTGTTGGAAGTTGAGCCCTGGAAGGGCGGAATCCACGGCACGGTGCGCAGCGCCGGCCAATCGTCGTCATCGTGGTCCGCAGAGTCGTCGGGCTCTGGTCCAGGAGGATCGTGATCGAGAGGCAGGCGAAGAGTGAAAGCTGCTGTGTCAGAGCTGTCAGTCGGAGCAAACTGTGGCGATGGAGACCCCTCAGCAAAATGCACGGCGGCCGCAGCAGCGGGAGCAGGAGGTGCGGGCGGCTGCAACCATGCGTCAATCGTGGGGCGGGGCGGCGCAGCCGGCGCGCCCGCTGGTGCCTGCCCGGGGGCAAATGACGCCGCGCATGAGTAAGGGCACACACCACGGGTGGGGAGGTGAGCGTCAGTGAGCCCCCAGTGAGAGCGTCAGTGACGCACGGGTAGCCGACACCTTCCCACACGAGGTAGAGGCCGCGGCGGGGCGACGGCTTCCAATCGCCGACGGGCTTCACGATGTTGCTGCGTTGCATGGAGTTGAATGATGCAGAGGTGGGGGCGTGCTTGCCACCACCGGACCCCGTGGATGGGGAACGGAGACGTGCAAGGTGGCCCTCGCTCTGCCAGACGGTGCTGAGGCGGAGGAGCAAGGCCGAGAACGTGAATGCGTGGCTGGCAGCCAGCTCACGCAGCACCACCAGATACAGTGGCGACACATGGGGGGAGCTGGCTGCCGACCGTCCAAGAACGTGATGCAAGTCCTGCACCCTGCCGGCATCGTCGTAGGAGGGGTGCAAGCGCTGGTGCTTGTCCCCCAGAACCCGAAACACCGTGAGCTGGGGGGCAGGGTCAGCGGTCTCGTCGATCGTGGTGGACCGCAGCTTCGTCCAGAACCGGAAGGTGTCGGGGTCAGTGGTGGCCTCGACGTGAAACCGAAGGCGCTGGAGAGCGCAGCGTCCATCACGCGGGTGGACACGGGCGGACTCCTGAAAGAGGGCCAGTGCCGTACCCTGAAGGACGCCCTTGAGAATGTTGAAGAGGAGCTCGTTGAGGGACCAGTGGTAAACCAGGTACTCGTGCTCCAAGTCAAAAAGCTTGTCGTACTCGAAGTGCGAAATCGGGGACAACACGTGTCGAAGGTTGCTGAGCAAAATGGCAAAGTCGGCCTCAGCGTCGGAACCGTCGAGCGTGAAACCCTTTTGGGGCTTAAAGCCATGGGAGCGGAGTAACTTAACAAGTTCCTCCCCATAGCTGAAGGCGTAGTCCATGCGGTCGCCGTACTCGTGCTGCTGAGAAGCCCGGACCGGGGTAGAAACCCAGACCGAAGCGTCGCGGTGGAAGTCAGCAGACGTGGCAGCGGGCGAAATGAAGTTGGGCTTGTTGATGAGGGTGTTCATGCGCACCACCGGATCAAGGCCGGCAGTGCGACCATGTGGTGAATGAGCCTGGGAACCAGACTGCGGTGATGACGCAGGCGTGGGCGAAGCCGATGCCGCACGCGCGGAGCGGAGCACGTCCCCGAGAGCCGAGACTGCGGCGGCTAGCTGATGCCATGGCAGGTAATACGTAAGGCGGAGTGCTCAGTTTTGCAGATGAGGGCGCTGGTGCGACCCTGGCCTCAGATGGTTCAATAAGGCGAAAAAGATTCCCAGCGAACGGTAACGCCGGAAAAAATGCGCTGCGAAGACTGGTGCCGACGCGGGACAAGACGAAGCTGGTGCGGACGTCGAAGTCGTTGTACGAGAGGAGCTGGTGCGGCCTCAAGGATCCCAGTGAAAACCTCCCCAAGTGGTGGCCGATGACCTCACAGAAGAGAGGATATATATATATGTGATAGGGTATATATATATATATCTCGAGATAAGCAGTGAAACAGAATGGCAGGGGGGCAGAGGTTCACTGTGTGCTAAGATGATATAAAATACTGAGCAAAGTGTTTTATGAGTCGGAACGCTGTGACACGGTGACTGGTGACAACACAGGTCGAGGGGTGAATGACAGGTGACCCACCGTCCCCCCCCTTACAGTGGGGGGGAAAGGTTGGGCTCCCCGTGAATGACATAGCGCTAAGGCGTAGGGCGCTATGTGTTGGACTTGCACCTTGAGCGCGCAGGTTCAAGTCCCGTCCGGATCTCGTCGGGAGGTTGTTGCCCGATATAATTATATTGTCTGATCAACAATATAATTATACTGGAAGCATTTCGGTGTTTCCATCAGCGAGGTCTCTCAACCCTTCAATGTCCACCAAACTCGGTATATCGAGTGGGGGACTTGGTGGAAAGTGCAGGGTGTTCTGCTTGCAGATGACAAAAGCGTGCTCTATGAAAAGTGCTATAAAGGCTTCAAATTAAGGATAGGGTATTTTTTTTCATTGATATACACCATGATACGTCATCGCCCACTCATAACATCAAGTCAATAGTGGTGGCATGCGGTTCCATGGCACATGCCCAAAAATGCCCCCAACAGCTGTTCAACAGATTTTCCTTAACACCTTAACCCCTAAACAGATGAAACTATTTCGGCCCTTTTTGGGTACTTTCGCCCTTTGCCACTTTTAAATGGCATCGGTTGTATTCAAGTGCTAGCTAAATCAACCGTCCGTTAGGTATCGATTGCCCCAACATTTTGATAGGTTATACGTCCATTTTGACGCATTATATCCACTAATATATCCAAATGTGTGTCATAATTTTGGGGTTTTGCGAACACAAACTTTTGCAAACCCATTGATTAAAAACGGTATGGCCAGCCCACACCGCACGGAACACCCTCAAAGCATCGGCTTTGATCATAGCTTCAATTCGACATGCTGCTTGAAGCATGGATATCACGTCTATATATCGGTTTATACGTTTATTGTGCGAAAAAACAACAAAAAAACAGGGAAAACACCATATTTTCAATGTTTTCCATACTTAAGCGCAATTTTCAACATTTTGGTGTTTTAAACGAGTATATTGGATATATGTGGTGTACCAATGATGAATGATCACTTAGGTGGTGTCAAATATCATCCGGAATGCATGTCAGGTTCATAGGAGCATCTACAAAGACGAATATTCAAATTTCACCTCGATTTCATACTTTTCACACATCGCTTTCCACACTTTTGGGACATTTTTTGTGTATCAAAATCATACTATGTGAGATATATAACATGGATATACCTAAGACGCAAGTACTTTACCTTCAAGGATACAAGGGTGTGCAAGGCCCCAGACAGCCTAAGACCAATTATACAACGAGCAACATCGTTGACACCAAAAAACTGAAAAAAACATAGGGCAATTTTGGGTCAGATCTGACCCAGAAATCTGTTTAGGGAATTGCCATACTGCTCATACTGATCCTGTTTTCTAGGAATTTATTTTCACGTTTTCGGCAGTAACTCAAGTTCTAGACATCCATTTGCCACGATTCTTCGTATACCTTATATTATGGAACTAGGTGGATGATATGGCACCTCGTTATCACTCACACCGTATGTGCACAGATGTATATATGTGACCCACCATCACCATACTTAAGGAAATTCGGTTGCGGGAGCTGTTGGGGGCATTTTTGGGCATGTGCCATGAACATGCTACCACTATTGACTTGATGTGATGCGTGGGCGATGACGTATCATGGTGTATATCAATGAAAAAAATACCTCGTATCCTTAATTTGAAGCCTTTAAAGCACTCTCTGTTAGGGCTAGATAAAGAAGCCCTCAATATATCATACAAAATACAATTTGCGCGTGTGCTGTGGAACGGCAAACACAAGCGTCAAATAATAGCGGGATGAGTTGCAGAACTTCTGTGAAAAGATACTGCTGAAGCCCAACGCTTCGCTCATCTATACCATACGTCTCCCATCGCATAGATGGTACCGCCATTGGGTTGTGAACCCGAGACGTTGGTTGAACGACCAGTATTGTGGTAACGAATAGTTCGTTCATACTGCGCATGCGTGTTCCGCACATGCTTAAAAGCCAAGATGGTTCTTGTTTGTACTTCAAGATGTATCTTGCTTTGCCATCTTCGAGTTCGACGTACGAACTCTCGATGACAGGGTCATTCAAGTCTTTCCTTGAATAATGACAGATGATGTGACGTATCATCTGGCGACATGTACAGTCATAGTCGACCGTACTGACGACTGTCATAATAATATATGACACGACTCGACATGACATGGCATGACATGGTATGACATGTCTGACAGGTATGACACGTATGACATGTATTACACATATGTCATCGGTCATGATCCTGTATGGTATGACATGTCTGACAGGTATGCCTCGTATGACATGTATGACACATATGTCATCGGTCATGACCCTGACAGATCTCCCCTCTTAAAAGAGTTGTGACCTCACAACGGGCATACCTTTGTATATGTCTATGATGTCTTTGTTGTTGTCGCTTCTTGCCGGTACCAGTCTTCTTACACCGATTTGAGGCGTCCCTCATGGTGCTTTTAGATTATTGGGGGGAACTGAGTCCACTTTAGTCCCTCACCTTACAGTTCTTAGGATGTAGCCCCCTTTGAAGTTCGTATCGTATTTCAGAGTGACGTTTCAAGGTTCAATGAATTGCGTTTCGTGATACAGATTGACGCTGGATTACTGATTGATCCACACGTATCGTGCGTCAGAGTGACGATTCAAAGCATCCGAAGTGTACGTTACGGATTATTTGCGCTAGCCGTCGTCGCTTTGCGAACGATGATCCCACGATTTAACGATTTATAATCGAACGATTCTCGGCCTGATATAATGCGCCCAACCCTTCCTCCCCTCCTTAAGCTACTTTGGAGGATCATAGGCGGCAACGGGGAGCCCGTGTTTGTTTCCGGAGTTATTTCACCGGGGGCTTGTTTTATTGCAAAGAGAGTGGCCCTGCTTAACGGGATTGGACTTATAATCCTTACCCGGTCTGCTCACTCTAATATGGTCCAGTACGCACGCTTTGACGAACATCTATCGCGATGAGTGAGAATGGATTCGCCACGTACTAATGTGAAATTTATTTAGCTATGTTTGTCAAGCACAACTTAGGATCACAACTCCGTCTACCTCAGTCGATATCTCCGGTAGCTTCGGATGACTGGCCAAGAATCCGATGACAAACCACGGCTTTGGCAAAGGTAGCATTTAGCAGTTTTAATTTATCCACAGATATGATATCTCGCATGTGCGTATCTGTGCAAGGGTATGATTTGTACAAGGCTCACTACACCTTTAGCAAGGACGGATCAATTTCCTGCTTCTATGCAACATAATGATAAAACATTAAGAGCAAGGTATATAGATGATCGACATGTATTAGTATATATTACAAGAAGTAAGGGCATGAGGCTTAATATAATGTTTAGCCTTCATAGGCAGCTATAATGTCTGCTGCATTGGTCAGCTCTGTGGCTTTGACCCAGGTGTCATGCTCAGGGCCGTAGCCTGCATATCGCACTAAATAGTATTTGACACCTCTAGTAAACTTATCCGAGAGTATATGTGATATCTCAAACAGCGGTTGCCCTTCTTCGGTGATCATCTGTGGCAGAGGCAAAGGTGCTTGGATCGAGTCATTGTACAGCTCTAATCTGGAAACAGGCTGTACCGGATGAATACGGATATCGAGGTCTCCGAAATCTAACTCGTATGCACGGCCATGGCTAAGCACTTTAGAAATGGTGAACGGCCCAATATATGGTTGCTTAAAGTGTCTGCCTGCCTCTGTCAAACCAGTCCATTGAATAAACTCGGTCCGTAAAAGAACTTTCTGCCCAACTGCAAACTGTCGAGGCATGTGAGTCTTATTGAATCTGGCTTGGCTAATTTCTGCTGCTCGAAAAATGTTGTCTACCGCATTGGCATGTACAGCCGAGTACTGGTCAAAATGATCTCGAATAGCTCTTTGTATTGGAACAGGAGCTTCTGGCGGAATAGTGATTACCAGGTCATGAGGCGAAAGTGGTTGCGCCATCGAGTCGAGATAAAACGGTGAATAACCAGTTGATGCAGAAACTGTGTTGTTAATTGCAAACTCCACCCGAGGCAACTTGTCCTCCCACGAATTGGCTGAAGTATCATTGCAACAACACCTGCGGATGAAAAAATACCACCTAATCAGTTTATAAACCAGAGGATGGTGAAATCGAATCATGAATCAACAATTTGAAAAGTACCTGAGGATATCCTCGATGAAGGCATGGCTCCTCTCATTGGCTGCATTCGACCGTGGATGGTGTGAGGACGCCATGGACAATCTTGTACCAGTAGATTTCCACAGTGTCTGCCAGAATGTAGAGGTGAATCTGGGGTCTCGATCTGAGATGATGTTCCTCGGAAGACCATGGAGCTTGAAGATATGCTGCATATAGATAGAAGCAGTATGCTGAGCTGTCCAGGTCATGCTGAAGGGAATGAGATGACATCGATGAGAAAATTGGCACATCGCCACAAATATACTGTCGTGCCCATTAGTGGTGATAGGCAGGTCAGTGATCCAATCAAGAGATACATCTAGCCATTTTGTCTTAGGCACGGAATATCGTATATGTGCCTGACCATAAGGCTTGTGTCGCCTCGTTTTCTGGCGCTGACAAACGGGGCACTCCCGAATGTACTTGATGGCTGCCGTTGTCATTCCTGGCCAATAATACCGGCTACGCAGAAGATGAAGCATGCGATTTTTGCCTACATGACCAGAAATAGTGGCTGAGTGGCACTCATGAAGGAGAATGTGGCGAAGCTGTGTGGCTACTGCCCCGTGGTACTTGAGATAGTACCGAAACGCGTTTCGGTACTATCTCAAGTACCGAAACGCCGGATTTTTTTTCGATGCCCTCCTTTGATATGGAGATGCTACCCTTCATACATTTTCGTCCCAGGCACCCAAACTGAGTTGCGTTATGCGCCATTGGTCTATAACACACGTATATTGGGCGCACGAGGGCGTCGAATGCCGTTGGGTAGCAAAATTTTGGCCTTCAATTTTGGCTTAGTTTTGCAAATACCCAGATTTTCTATACCCCCGCGACTCCAACCGCAAATTTTGGCATCAAGATGAGGCCGGATGGAAAATCTGACGAGACACTGCAGATCGGGCAACTCGCGAACTTGTCAACATAGGTCTCCGAATCTTCATCCGGAGCGTGTAGCGGGAGTTATGCGGCGAAACATGCGGGTACTTGTAATAGTACCCAAAATTTTAATTAATTTTATGGTCTTTCACCCCCCGAAAGCATGCCGCGCATACACATACCTAAAGTCGATGGGAGTAAATTTCAGCAACAACAATCAATCAAAAGGGTCCTAAATGATTTTTCGAAACCTTCATGGGACACATACACCCCCTCTAGTGCCCATAATGAAGCATAAGGCTTGGTACTTTTGATAGTACCGAACCACGGGGCAGTAGCCATGTGTGATCTCGCCGTCATCTAAAGGGACTTTAGCTGTTGGTGGAATGTACAGCTGTCTGCCATATATGGTCTTACGATAGATCAACCCCTGAATGAGCTCGAAGTTGTAGCTGCTGACTGACTGTGATGAAGTCGATGATGTCAGTTTAGCCAAAATAGTCTGTGCAAATGTATCACGATCATATTCGGATATAATGATGTCGTGTGGCTGATGAGCTGATGAAGAAGATATAAGAGCAATGAATGTAGGATCTGCAGATGGCATGACCCCGCTGATGTCCATGTGCTGAAGACAATCAGTGAGTTCAAAAAGTGCAGAGATACGAGTGAGTGCATCTGCGACCTTATTCTTATCGCCAGCAATATGCTCTATACGGAAGTTGTACTCGGAGAGCTCATCCAACCACCGTGCCTGTTTGGGGCTCAGTGTGGATTTGGTCTGGAAATAAACCAGTGGCTGATGATCTGAGCGTACAATAGTCTCAGGAGCTCCCAACAAGATGTGGCGAAAGAATCGGAAGCCCTCCACAATGGCAAATAGCTCGATCTCAGGAATAGGCCAACGTCTCTGTGTATCGGATAGAGTGACGCTGTGATAGCCACATGGCTTCATACCTTTTCCTTGATCCTGGAGTATCACTTGACCAACGTGTGTGCCTGATCCATCGACCTCCATAATAGATGGCAGTTTCTGATCTGGAAGCTGTAGTACTGGAGCGTTACAGATGGCACTTTTGAGGTTATCAAATGCCTGCTGCTGCTCAGATTCCCAGACAAACTCTGCATTATCTTTAAGGAGACGATTGAGCGGCTCGGCAACTTTGGAGAACTTTGGTATGAATCTCCTGAATTGACCGACCATGCCCAAGAATGACCGAAGGGATGACTTGCCATCTTTAGCCATACGGCGTAGAGGCTGTTTTCCAACGGTAGGACCATAAGACACTGGAGGCTGAATTGCCATAACTGCTCGGATTCTGTCTTCGATGATGGACAAGCCTGCTTCAGAGATGTGATGTCCGATGAAGTCTATGGATCTAACGAACAACTCCACCTTGGAAGGCCTGATGAAGAACTGGTGTTCTCTGCAACGCTGGAGAAACTGTCGGACATGACTCACGTGGCTGTCAAAATCCGGACTGTATACGATGGTATCGTCCATGAAAATGACAAGGAACCGATCGATGAAGTCGAAGAATGCCCGATTTCCTACACGTAGAGCTGTTGCAGGAGCATTAGTCAATCCGAAAGGCATGACTGTCCACTCATAGGAACCGTATCTGGTGCGAATAGCTGTTTTGTGAATGTCATCTGGATGTATAGGGATCTGATGGAAAAACTGATTGAAGTCAAATCTGCTAAACCATCGTGCGCCTTTTAGCTGTTCAAGAAGGGTGTCGTGAGGTGGCAATGGATACGTGTCCTTAATTGTGATGTTATTAAGGGCTCGATAATCACAGCACATCCTCCACTTCCCACCTGGCTTAGGAGCGAAAATGATAGGACATCCATATGGAGATGATGACGGACGAAGGATACCCAAGTCGACATATTTGATGATCTGTCGTTTGAGTTCTTCCATCATGGGTACTGGGATCGGTACGTAATGGCTGCGATGGTGGTTTGTGCCCAGGTTCAATGTTGATTCGATGATAACCACCTTCAAACCGTTCTGGCCTATGACCAGCTGGAAGATCCTCCTGGAATATGTCTGAAAAGTCTTCTCTCATCTGGTCACGTGCTGCTGTGACCTCGGGGTCTTCCATAGTGGTGTCTGTGTCTGATGTTGTAAAGACCAGTTCACCGTCGACCTCTGAGAGAAAGAAGAGATAAGCTACGGCTTCTTCAGCCGAACCACTGGATCGAATACGACGAAGGCGCTTTCTCATGGTGGTGGCGCTGACCAATTCCATTTCAGGAAGGTCATCTGAGTCTGGAGTCTGCTCAACTCTGGACAATACTGTGCGAATACTGGAGCCTGATGAATGCTTCCTAGTGATCGTCAGATTTTTGGTCTGAAAGTCAATGTGGGGATTTCTCCTCTCCAACCAATCTTGACCCAGAATGACAGTGAATGGTTTCATGTCAATGATGTAGAAATCTTCTGTATCCTTATACTTGCCCATCGTAAATGTACCTTTGGGAAGATAGGATGTGCATGGTAGTTGGCTTCCTCCAGCCAATCCCACTGAAAACGATGAAGAGTCTGTGGGTGCTATACCAAGCTGAGCAGCGAACTGTCTGTCGATGAAAGACGATGTGGCTCCTGGATCTACCAAAATGTGAGTACTCTGTCCATATACTTTCCCTTTGTACAACACAGCTTCTTCTGTGATTTCAGCTGTGCTGTTTGAGACTGCATCTGTGCGATGTGCTCTGAGGGAGTGTCCATCTGCTGAAACTGCAATGTCAGCAGGGAACATATCAACCCCCTATGGCCGGTCTGTGGCCGTACGATGAGGGCTGTGGCCGAGGTTTGGCCGGGTGTGCTTTTGCTTGTTGGCCGAAACGAATTATGTAAAATTTTGAAAATTCCCCCGAAATTTTGCGATTTTTATGATATTGCCATACATAAAATTAAAATTTTACGCCTGCGGCGGGCAATTTTAGATTTTGGCCGGGATGACCGAAATTTGGCCGATGGAAATTTTGAGTGTTGGCCGTACGACATAAAAGTTTGATATGTTCCCTGAATGTCAGACTGGAAAGGACTTCTTCTGAGATACTCTCAACCCGGCCACTTGCTTCAGTGGCATCTTCAGGCTGATCTACCCTCGAGGTGCTCTCAACACCGGTACCTGTGCGGTACCCTGAGAGTTTCCCTGAGGAGCTGGAGCTGAAGCTGGAACTGGAGCTGGAGTTGCAACTGCTGCATTGATGCTGTGCTGACTCTTCAGTTCCTTAACCAGGGTGTTGATCGTATTGATGAGTTTGCCGGACCCATCCTTAGCACCCTGATTCTGCTGCTGCTGTCTCCGATTCTGGAAAGGACTCTGAGCTGGTGGCTCACCCTTGATCTCCTTTCCATCTGGGGTCTTGGTGGAATAACAATCCTTCTCGATGTGACCAACACGACCACAACGATTGCAAGTCTGAGGATTCTGTGATTTTCCTTTTCCTTTGCCCTTGCCTTTTCCACCTTTTCCCTTGTTCCGATTCTGATTGGAGTTTTGGCTGCCACTCTGATTTTGATTCCGATTTCTGTTGGATCTGTCATATGGCTTCTGGCCACGTCCTTTGTCCTTATCCTTCTTGGCTGGACCTCCTGACGACTGCTCCTTCTGACCCCGATAGTGAAGGGTTTCTGACTGCTTTGAATGAATGACATAATTCAAATCAAGCAGTATCTGTGTGGTTTCTTGCCACGACAGATTGTTCCTTTGCTCTTCTGTCAGGAATCTGAGTTGGAACTGTCTGCGGAGATCTGGATCCATACTGGTGACGAATCTGTCCTTTATTAGCACATCATTCAAATCAACTGCTGCTAGAGAAGCCAGTGATGTAAATGTGCGCAAATAATCTGCAAAGGTTTGGGTTCCTTGAGTCAGTGCCATAAGGTGTTTCTTGGCTACCGATCTCTTGTGAGGATTACCAAATTGTCTGAGGAATGTCTGTCTGACCATCTCATAGGTGGCATGTGGCTGTTGTGCCAAGACCTGAAAATAGTGTCTGTCGTTATTCTGTATAAGAGTCAGAAACACTGTAATCAAATCCTTGTCCTTGACTCCAGGATAGGTGAACTGGAAATATCTGTCCACCGTGTCCAACCAGACTTCTGCGTCCTGTCCTGATTTGAATTCCCTAGGTGGTGTCATTTTCACCTTTGGGACCAAACTAGGTGGAGCTGGTGCTGGGACTCGGGAATCTGAATCTGGATCTGTAAAAACCATCGGAGGATTATCTTCTGTGTACTCGTTTTCTGGTTCCTTAGGCTCATTGGCAGGATCCCTAAATCGGCTCATATCTGGCTTCATACGACTGATGTTGTCATAGTAGCCTATCTGGTCATATCTGGTTTGTGTGTCGGCATAACCAGCGATCCATTTCGGGACTTTAAACCGGCTGTATGCATCATATGAACCAAGAATGTCGAAAAACCATGTCGATGGATCTGGGTCGATATCATGAATCTCTGGCTCTTCCTCTTCGATTGTAACCATCTAAAAACAAAACACAACACAAAAATACCTTCAGCTAATCGACTAACTGAGTGTGTGTGATTTATATGTTATATATGGTATATCTGTATGTTTACATACATGTAGTACATTCGTACATAATAATGAGGTAGGTATATATATATATCCACCTTCTTCCCCCCTCAAGGAAGTGTGTGATATAAGGCAGTTGTCAATTGCCCGTACCTCATAAATAGCATGCATTCCTTATAGGAAGCATCTGTTACAGTTTTAGGGTTGTCGCCCGATATATAATCATGTCTGTGTCGAATACAACATGATATGTTAATGCCAAACGCGAAGTTTTTCGAATATATAGCTAGTGGCATTTTAGGGCATGTTAGGTTACAGTGGCCCATATACCCAATAATGTGATTAGGGTGTTACATGGTATCAGTAACCCTAAAATAGGTAAAAATAAAGCAGTATAAATATTTTGCAACCATTTTTAAGCAAACCTGCATTTAATACCATACTGAATGTTAAGTGGTTTTCAGGAGGTACGTTACACCCCTGACACACACATTCAATTTTTAGGGTGTTACAGGGTGTTACACATGCTGCATAAATCAGGGATTGTTATTTGATAGCTAAATATTCATTTTAGCAAAAAAAATCAATCCGAAATTTTCAAAATGTATTTCACGTACAGCATTTTGACCGATTTAGTGTTACAGCCAATATGTAACCCCCACATATTCCACACTTATTATCTAGGGTGTTACACGAGATATGACATGTGTCATTATGATTTTCTCACACCTCAATAGGTATAAAATCATATTATCAAATAAAATAGGGTTCGATTTTCCATTTTCAAATCTATCGCAAACGGATTTCACCCATTTTGGCCGTTTTTGGCTACATATATATATACATCTATGTACATATCTCTGTGTGTGTGTGGAATGTAAAGTACACAAGCACTGCAAATCACTTTATCTTTGCACATGACAAATTTCATGGCATAAAAGTGAATTATGTTGTATATCAACATCTAAGGTTGATCACATTTCTGGGTTTTACTGATTTAAACCCATGGCAGTAAATGTACTTTCTGATGATATATATAGAGTCATCAACTTAAGCGGAATATCCACTTTAGTGATATTTATCAATCTATGATATGTTTTGAGCATAGGTCTGTGCTCTAAGATTTATCAAAATGATATATTTTATTTTAAACATATCAGGACATCGCTTGATATAATCAAAGCAGTTTGACACAACACAACACATTTGTATGTGTGTGCTTGTCCTCAACAACTTCTATCAGATGTCAATATAGTTACTGCTCTGAAAATGTTACATGCATTTTGAACTGATCAAATCTGAGTCAATTGTCATTAGGCAATGTACTTGTTGTTGTTGCTCCAGCGATGATATGTGGAATGACGAAAACCTAATACATCATGCTAGATGCACTCAGTGCATGGTATACTGATTATCCTGCATGATAGGCTTTCTGGAAATATTGTGATGTCCAGAATTTATCTTCCTGTAAAGTGTGTAAAAATGAACACACACACACACACACACACACACACTGGCAAAAAAGTACTAATCAATAAGTACTATATACATACACACACTGCATCACTGTATGTATTGATATTCACTGATTCGTAGTGAATTGACTAACTTATATATCTATCATGTATATGATAATGTAGATAACACTTCACAAACACATGTGCGTGTGAAGTGTCAAGTGATGGCGATAGATATGGGAACCGATAATACAACATGCTGAAGGGCTGGATGGAGTTATCTCCAGACCCGAAGGCAGTATACTGCGCCCATGCAACAGCTGGTAACTGTTGGGCGCAATCCAAAAGGTTATTGTAATTCCATGATAGTCTCATTCACAAAATGAGTTGTTGGTATATTTCACATACAGTTCCGGTGAGCAATCCTTTCAGAGATCCACAGTAGAACGATATGTGGTCCGAGGAGTATCTCGACTCCACCGGGTCATATCGAGCTAATTACTGTGTTAAGATCTCTAAACAGGCACCTTATACTGTATGGGTTCTAATATAGTTAGCATGCACTGCAAGTATGCTTTTGTGCACGTCTAATGTATTGTGATTTGATGCAATTTATTCCAACTGTTACCGTGATCAAGCTGGATAATATATAACATCTGTTATGGTGATGCATGCACAACTTACAGTGTGGCAGTCATTCAATATAGAATGTGTATATACTTAGATGCTGCATGTAATGTGCGCTGCAAGTTAGTGTGTGTTCAATTAAACACCTTGCACACTATATTGAGATAAGCATGAAATGCTGACAATTTGAATATTGGTGCAGTCATCAATATGTGGTGTGTGCTGCAGTATAATATCAGATGTCAATCATGCATGCGTCCAAAATATGCCTGCGAGTATTAGTTGTTGTGCAGAGTATTTTGATGTAAGTATGTATTGTGCAGTTGATCTTAACAACATCTCGACATCATCATCATCGCAAATTGAAATCTTTCATAGCACGCTGCAAATAACTTATGCAAAAGGGCGCGCTGCTGATGAAAAGCATGTATTGTCGTCGCCATTTATCAGCGCATTATACGAGCGCTGACATGTGTACGGATCAAAATTCCGTCGATGACTACTATGCCATATATCATTCTGAACAATTTTCGAGCGTGATTCATACAAGCGCGCGCATGTAATTGACATGCATGCTGTAAGCTGCGATCCACTTCTGCGAAAACTTGCGACCATCGCGCATGCTGCCAACTGCAAATTAGTATATCGCGCATCAACATGTATGAAGCCGTACAAAAAGCAATTTGGTGCAATCACGAAAATTGAAATGCTGCGCTGATGACTTTCCGCGCGGAAACGATTCCGCTGATGAATATGCTTCCGCGTCGCATGTGCGAACATATGTACATCTGCGAACCATTTATGCGAGTACATCTCATTGCTGCGCGGATGTATGCCATATGCACACCTTATCGTGTAGTATATGCGATCAGCTGTTTCTGCGAGTGCGCTTCTGCGAACGCAACAATTTTCTCGCACGCTATCTTCGCTATTGCAGCGGATATATCAAATATTCGATTTATGCGAGTGCGTCGCCTTATATGCTCCGCAACCTGTCAACACAAATTAATGATATCGATGCGCTGCACACAATTGAGTTCTCGTGCTGTTCGTGCCTTGACGAGCTAAATTAGAATACCATTCTGTTAGGGCTAGATAAAGAAGCCCTCAATATATTATACAAAATACAATTTGCGCTGTGCTGTGGAACGGCAAACACAAGCGTCAGATAATAGCGGGATGAGTTGCAGAACTTCTGTGAAAAGATACTGCTGAAGCCCAACGCTTCGCTCATCTATACCATACGTCTCCCATCGCATAGATGGTACCGCCATTGGGTTGTGAACCCGAGACGTTGGTTGAACGACCAGTATTGTGGTAACGAATAGTTCGTTCATACTGCGCATGCGTGTTCCGCACATGCTTAAAAGCCAAGATGGTTCTTGTTTGTACTTCAAGATGTATCTTGCTTTGCCATCTTCGAGTTCGACGTACGAACGCTCGATGACAGGGTCATTCAAGTCTTTCCTTGAATAATGACAGATGATGTGACTTATCATCTGGCGACATTTACAGTCATAGTCGACCGTACTGACGACTGTCATAATAATATATGACACGACTCGACATGACATGACATGACATGGTATGACATGTCTGACAGGTATGACACGTATGACATGTATTACACATATGTCATCGGTCATGATCCTGTATGGTATGACATGTCTGACATGTATGACTCGTATGACATGTATGACACATATGTCATCGGTCATGACCCTGACACTCTCCATAGAGCACGCTTTTGGTATCTGCGAGCAGAACACCCCTGCACTTTCCACCAAGTCCCCCACTCGACATACCGAGTTTGGTGGACATTGAAGGGTTGAGCGACCTCGCCCAAGTCCCCAATATGGACACCAATACTTCACATATATCCAATAATTGACTACCGTGGCAGTTATGGATGTTTCCGTGCTCATACTGATCCCATACTGCTAAAAACGAATTCGCCCTTAGGGTGTTAAGTATGGTGGCGGTAGGTCACATATATTCATGTGTGCACATACGGTGTGAGTGATAATGAGGTGCCATATCATCCAACTAGTTCCATAATACAAGATATATGAAGAGTCGTGGCCAATGGATGTCTAGAACTTGAGTTATTGCCGAAAACGGGAAAATAAATTCCTAGAAAACAGGATCCGTATGAGCAGTACGATGGCAATTCGCCCTTAAGGTGTTAACACCTTGAGGGCGAATTGCCATACTGCTCATACTGATCCTGTTTTCTAGGTTCTTGGTTTTCATGTGTTCGGCGATAATTAAACTTCTAGACATCCATTTGCCACGATTCTTCGCATAGATTGTATTATGGAACTAGGTGGATGGCATGGCACCTCGTTATCACTCACGTTGTATGTGTACACATTAATATATGTGTCCCACCCTCATCATACTTAAGGAAATCATGTTGAATGGCTGCTGCTGGGGTCATTTTCGGGCATGCGCCATGAACATGGCACCACTATTGGCTCGATGTTACGAGTGGGCAATGACATATCATGATGCATATAATTGAAAGAAAAGTAGCATATCCTTAATTTGAAGCTTTTAGAGCACTTTCCATAGAGCATACTTTTGTCACCTGTCAGCAGAGCACCCCTGTACTTTCCAGTAAGTGTTTTGCTCGATATATTGAGTTTGGTGGCATTTGCTCTGCTGGGGGACCTTGCTCAAGTCACAAATATGGATACCGATACTTCATACATCGCAAGTAGTTGACTAGCGTAGAAGTTATCGCAGCATTTGCGCTCATACTGATCCCATATTGCTAAAAACGAATTCGCCCTTAGGGTGTTAAGCGGAAATTTTCGACCATACTTAAGGTGTCCCCTTCTCGTCGCCCCAGAATTTTATTTTTTACACTGTTAACGTTGCGAGTTGTAGTTTTTTTTTCTTTTTCGATTCGATTTGGTCGCCAGACTGAATTTCAATGGAACGAATCCGAGCTCGATTCAGAAAAACCGCATGCTCACAAACGATTACTCGTGCCATCGGAACAATTCCTCGTCTCTGATTAGGTAATCGAAAATCGGAAGCTCCAGAGTCCTCGATCTCACGAAGGACCGCCGAAACTCGTCGAGAGCTCGGCCGTTCGTTGTCAGCGCAAGCGAACGTTGCTTCAGGCTCTGAAAAAAAGCTTTCCGCGGTATGTATGCCTTACATGCGTGCTTCATTGTGACGCCTCTTTTAATGTTTTTACATGTAGTATCCTGTAGATAACATTATTGAAAGGTAGTTATCATACATACGGAGTGGCGCTGTTCCAATCGGAACAAAACCTACGGAAATCGGAAATGACTCGGGCCACTTCCGATTACCGCCGTTTTCAAGATGCGTGTTAAAGCGGCATGCTGCTACATTGAGAGCGTATGTACGGTAAAAATACCTTCAGGGGCCATATGCATGGAGTTTCTAAGCTTCTAGAACCTGTTCCCGCCATGATCGCAAGAGTTTTGGACGCGGACGGCACGTTAGGTCAAACTCTCAAAAAAAGCGAACAACCCATCCGTGCGAATGCAGCTGCCCTATCTGCGAGACCGGTGCAATACACTCCAAACCTTGTTCACAGTTTGAAGGTAAGGTCACCCATAAACGTTCCCCAGGTCGCGGCGACATCAAACAATAAGGGATGGGCCGCAAATGGTCAAATTTTCAATTTTCTAGGGCGGTTTTGACTCGCTGGACTAAAACAAGTTTTGAAAATGCCATGTTGTTCCTTAGTGACCAAGGAACACCATGCTATACTGATATACTACCGGTATATCTCGGGTGTGGTGTTTCAGTTAACAATCAGAGCGCGGTATTTCCGTGATAGATAACTTGTGATAATTGATAATAACGAAGACAACTATTAAACCCTGGGTCCGACAAATCGTCAAAATCCACACGATTAATCGTACAATTAATCGTATTTTGGACCTTAACGATTAATCGCCGATTCCTTAACACTCTTAGATAAGCTTAACACCCGTAGGACTATAATAAGAGTATCTACACACACATTTACAAAGCTATTTTGATATCATCATTGCACATATGACCTCCAGCATAAACCATATGTACCGCCCGCTCGCTCCGCGCTTGACCGCTCGTGTGCCACAAACTATGAGTTTGATTGGTTATGCCATACACCTCACGTCCACGACAACGTTGGGTGAGGGAGCCATGATCTGAGCGAGAACCGAGAAGTGGGATGAGTGTGGGCGGTAAATATTATTGGTTTCGCGGTGATATGGTGGACGATTAATCGCGCCTGGGTCCGACAAATCGTCAAAATCCACACGATTAATCGTACGATTAATCGTATTTTGGACCCTAACGATTAATCGCAGATTCCTTAACACTCTTAGATAAGGGCTTATGTCAGGGATATGACCGATGACATATGTGTCATACATGTCATACGTGCCATACCTGTCATACATGTCATACCATGTCATGTAATGTCATGTCATATGTTATAATGGCATACAGTCGTCGAGTATTGTCAGTACGGTCGGCTATGCCATGTGCAGTCATAATATCTGCTATCCACTCACCATGAGTGACATCTGTCATCGAGAGGCCGAGTACGGCATCTCGATGATGAAGCAAGA
Source organism: Cymbomonas tetramitiformis (assembly GCA_001247695.2). Taxonomy (NCBI): domain Eukaryota; kingdom Viridiplantae; phylum Chlorophyta; class Pyramimonadophyceae; order Pyramimonadales; family Pyramimonadaceae; genus Cymbomonas; species Cymbomonas tetramitiformis. The sequence continues at coordinate 47,861 of LGRX02025327.1, read as the reverse complement.
CAAGTTCTTGAAGAACAAACTGTTCTGAGAGGACGCGTCTTCGCTTCAAGCATGAATTGAACTGCTAGATATACAGGGCCGATATATATCTACAGTATTTGTCGTTATACCCCAATATAGGGTTTCGATATCAGAACGGTCGTATCAATCGGATTGATAAGATAAAAGCGATAAACATATACCTACTGACTTTAAGTTCAGGGATTAGGTTTCGGCCTACGAGTGACGGTCACCCAGACTACTCTAGGATGAGGCAGGTGACCGATTTTAGGTGTCACTGTGCCAAATCCAGCACACCACCTACAGTAAGAGTCAACCAATAAGAGAAAGCTACGTTAAGAAACCAGCCAGCTTTTTTTTTTGGGGGGGGGTCACAAGTTTAGGAGAAAAGCTGGCTGGTTTTAAAAGTTAAGAGATTGGCAAAAATAAGAAATATGGAGGCTGGCTAGACCCCAGGACATTTTCTTAAAATATAGCAAAATAAGTACGGCTTTGATGTTAGAAAAGTCATCTTGTGCGAGTAGACCTTCCCTAACATCACTAATAACTTACCGCAATTGTGAACGTGTCGCGTCGTCCATCACGGTAGTGGGCGGTTTTTTCGAAGTGAGGATGTGCTGCGAATCCAATACGAGAAAACTGATTTTTCACTCTTAAGAATGAGAAAAGCTAGCTGGCAAAATAAGCGGTTTTCTCTTATTTCGTCGGCTCTCTTAGGTACCGAAGCTGGGGGGGAGGGGGCTGACCCCGAAATCTCTGTTTTCTTATTGGTTGACTCTTACTGTAGTGTGGGGACCAAACTAGGTAGCCGAAACAAGAAACAAATGCCTACCGGGAGGCAGAAAAGTCAGTGCTAGCGGGTCAGGAGGCACTGTGCTCATACCGGCCAGGCCCCTTCCCCCGAACAGGCAGTGCAGCAGCGGTGCCACTACTTTCTACTGCCGAATTCTGATACACTGAAAACCCGAAACAGAGCCCATCTTGGGCCAACCTGCACCCACAGCATCTCAAACTGAAGGCAGGCTAATCTCAATCACGTCAGCACTAGCCACTTTCACATCGCCCGGGAGAGCCGGTACCACTGTCACAGCGCCCAGGAGAGCCGGTACCACTGTTCTCCGAAACACAATCGATGCCTGCACTGTCAGAGGATCCATGCGGTGGAGCAAATTTAGAAAGCTCCGATGTCGTCGTTGTCAATTGCGCCCTGTGTGACCAGTCGATCTCCGCGGCCGAGTACCACCCCGCCGGCCGCCAACACTGGAACGGTGGGATTCACGGGGAAGCCGAAATCCCCCCCACTGTATGGGGGTCCAGCTTCTCCTAGTATCACCCCTTGCTGCGTGTGTCACTGGTCGTGTGTCACCGTCTGACACCGACTTGCTAGAAAGCTACTGCCGTAATCTTTCTATCAGTTCTGCTATCACCGGTTTCCCCAGCACTGCTTTCTGTGTTCCTGCGTTGCAGTGAAAAAGCTATATATATTCACACAAATATATATCTATTTTCACCTGTTTCATCAGGTTATCGGTCCCACTTCACGTGAGTGGTGATTCCGGTTGATTCAACTCGCTTCGGTTATTCCGATTCTAACTCCGTCTAACTCCGTCAGTTTTTACCGTCAACATCGCAGCATAATTAATCTGCGAACCGTACAAGCGGCAATTTTTTCCGTCTCCGTTCCCTTTGCCGCTTCCGTCAATCGTGGTCCACCTACCGACTGTGACTGGTATTCCACGCACCGTTTCCGTCAGCTTTGTACATCCTGGATTATTTTCTGCCAAGCATGTCTCAACAGCGCCAAATCGGGCTCGCTGAGGCCCTCCGTTCAGCAAGGCGGGCTAGTGCCACGCCCTCACCGTCACCCGTGGACACCGGTGGTACTACGCCGGGTCCGACACGCCCAAGGAGAATTGTGTCGACCGCTTCTTTGCGTTCGCGTCCATCGTCACTGCGGCCATCGCCACTGCCGTCCGAATTCTTCAACGATCCGTCAGTCCTTACCTCCACTCCGGTGGAGGAAGGTAGGGAGGAAGAGTATCTGGAACAGCTTTCTTACGCCTTCACGTACTCCGCCGACATCATCGCGGTTTTACGACCTGGGGGCTATAACCCTAAACATGGCTATACCCTCGACACCGAGACTGCTGACACCGACTTCGACGCACTGATTGCGGCACTTCGACATGTTTTGTTCCCCGTGTCCTTCCCCGAGTTCTCCAAACTACTCGACCTTGAGCACGACTACGACTTTTATCACGTGGTGCTCAACGAGATCATTTTCACCGTCCTCCCCATCGTTCTTCGCGGTACTGCTTTGGCCCTCTACACAGAGGCGGCTCGTTCCCACCCTGGGGACGGCCGTTACATCCTGCAGCGCCTACGCTACGAGATCGAGGGGGTCCCCGATTCCGACTCCGACCGTTTTTGGGTTAAGATGCGCTCGACCATCATCAACGAGCCCGACGACCCATCGCCGCAGCTCACGGCTATCCGTACTCTGGGTGACAAGCACGCCAGGATCAACCCCGACTACAGCGAGGCCAAGCGGGTGAAGGACCTCTGGCACATCCTCACCAACTCGGCCAAGCAATCTCCGTACGTCACCCCCCTGTACGTCAACGTCATCCGCGATTTACGGGGTGGTACGCCTTTCTCTTTCTCCACGCTATGCCTGCGGGTTCGCACGGTGTGGCGTGAGGAGCTCGCATTCGCCACCCCTGTGAAGGACACCGGCTACACCGTGCCTTCTGGTGGTGGTGGTGGTGGGCGGGAGAAGAAGCCGTCCTTCAACGCCGTTACTTTTGACCGTAAGCCCGCCTACACCACCGTACCCGTCGGTGAGTGGAAGGCGGAACCCGCTGGCGCCATGGTGAAGCGCTGGGCGGGCGTCGGGTACCCTTGCATTCTGTGCTTCCGTATGTGGGGTGTGACCGACGCACACCCCGACACCCGTGGATGCTGCCCTTACATGTGTAAGGAGGCATTTGGCAGTGGGCGCGCGCCCGACACCGCGCTCCCCGCTGGGAAGGGGCCTCCGCCCCCAGCGTCCGCTGCTGCCGCCGCGACCTTCCAGGCGACGGATTGCCCTGCCGCCGACCCTCCGGTGGTGCCAGCCCCCCAGGCTGACGCCCCGGCGGACGTGGCGATCATGACGTTCATCGCCCCAGCAATCGACCCGTCACCACAGCTCGCCCCGTCATCCACATCCACGGCTGGCGAGCCGGTGGTGCCGTCTGCGGAGCCGCCGCTTACTCAGCCGGCTCTGCACTTGGCATGCTCTGACCCCGACGAGGTACCCGAGGACCCCGACGACGACGCCGCCCTTCATGGCTTCACTGGTGAGGAGGAGTTCGATTGGCCGGCTTTCCGAGAGACTCCGTGGATCCCTTCGATCGTCACCAGCGCCAACACCCAAAAGACCTTATTAGAGCGGAACTAGCCCGCCTAGCCTGTTTGAATGTCTCTGAAATGCCTAGGCAGCGCCCATGCACGGATGTGCTCCTAGCTGGGTTGGAAAAGGCCCCCTCGGCCTGGACATTACATTGACATTGGGTTAGGGCTTAGGGTTTCCTTGCTCTTGCATGGCCACTCACACCTTCGGGGTGAGGTGGTGTCACGGGGAAGCTGAAATCCCCCCCCCACTGTATGGGGGTCCAGCTTCTCCTAGTATCACCCCTTGCTGCGTGTGTCACTGGTCGTGTGTCACCGTCTGACACCGACTTGCTAGAAAGCTACTGCCGTAATCTTTCTATCAGTTCTGCTATCACCGGTTTCCCCAGCACTGCTTTCTGTGTTCCTGTTGCAGTGAAAAAGCTATATATATTCACACAAATATATATCTATTTTCACCTGTTTCATCAGGGATAGCTGCGGGTGATTGCACATCAGCACCACCGACCTCGTCGCCGGTGTGCCCCGGTGCCGCCGAGAAATCATGCGTGGGGCAATTTTGGGTAGAACCCAAACCTCGATTGTCGATTGAAGATGTCCGCAAGGCTGTTGTCGGCGCCAGAAGCATCCCCGGCAGTCCGTGAACGACACCACCGACCGGTGGAGCCGTCTCGGCGCCCATGTCAACACCACCGAAGGCTGAAGCGGCCGACGGCCCGGCAGCGGCACACACGACAAAGAGCATGCAAACCGCGAGTGACGTTAGGGCGGAATACCCAAAGCTGAGCGGCGGTCTGCCGCAACCCAAAACCTGCCGCGGCGGCGGATTACCCTCGTCGCCATCCTCGGATTCCTCCCCAGTCACTGGGACCGAATCGACGGGTGCCACGGGCCCCATGCAATGCATCGCGAGGGGCGGGTCAGGGTTAGTGAGCTCAAGCCTCACCGCAAACTTGTCCATGAAAGACGTGTCTGGCTCGTGGGCGTGCAGCGCGCTGACGGGGTACATGCACTCGTCGGACACCACCGACTGCGGAGCGGCAGGTGGTGCTGGCGGCGGCGGCACGTCCAGAGCGTTGTCCGGGATCTTGTCGTGGACCTGGAAGTTGTTGACGCGCATGGCACCACCGACCGCGCAGACCCCGAAGCGGGTGTCAGCGGGTTGGCAGCACCCCAGATACTCGTCGATGGCGTGAGTCTCAACGGTGTCGCCTACACAGAAGGAGGCGGCGGAGAGGTCCTCGAGCATCACGGGCTTGCCGCCCGCCAAGAAACATAGTGCGTCGAAGCGGTCGGTGTCGTTGTTGTCGATGGCGTGCTGGAAGGCAGCGGCGTAGAAGTCGCCCTCCACGTCCTGAACCGCGAAAGAATGCGCCCCAGCAGCTGTCTTCTCCGCACGCGGACCGCCGTGCGGGCAGTCGCGGTGCCAATGCCTAGCCTGCGCTGTCGTGCACGTCGAGTGCTGGCAAAGCGGGATAGTCTGTCCAATCCCACGATGAAACGCCACAAGCTTCGAGTTTCCCTGCGAATAATTTCCCTCCGGAAGCGGAGAGGCCGCGAAGCGGTGCTTCAACCCTGTGCGCGGGTTGTGAGGCTTCTCCGCGTGGGGAGTGAAGCCTTTTCCGTTGACCTTGTCGGAAAGGACGCGCACCTCCTTGCGTAACGCGAGGAGGATCTCCATCATGTCGGCGTCCGCAGAAGTGTGTCCATCCGGCGGGTCGCCAAACGTGAGCCGCATGACACTCGCGGGCCCACTGCTGAACGGTCAACAGGGACACTGCTGCCCGCTGGTCGTGCAGCAGGAGCCGCGACACCACAGGCCTGTAGTAGTCGGCGTCCATGGTCTGAATGAACTGCCCCTTGACGTCGTCCTCGTCCAGGGTCACACTAGGAAGGATTTCTGTTAAAAACTGTTAATGATGTGTTAAAAAATGTTAATCGAGTGTTAAATAGTGTTAATGTGGAAACTGGGTGTTAATCAAGTGTTAATACGCGAAAAATTTCATAATGGGCTATATTATAGGCGGAAAAGTGTTAATGAGGTGTGAAGAAAGTGTTAAACGTTGGCGAGGGAGTGTTAATGGGACAGTTCAGGAGTGTTAACGGAAGGCTGCATCTGTTAATCGCGGTATAATCACGCTGCTGCGAATTATATTGGAGCCAGAACACACGCCTGTTTCGCCGATGCATTTGAAAAGTGTTAATACCCAGCGCAGCCACCGTGATGTGGGTGTCCTGGCGAGATAATCATTTCAAAATGCAGTCGCCACTGACAACGCCCATACCCATCGACGATCGACAGGATCATCTACGGTAGATATAGGTGCATCCGCGAACACCAAACGCATGAAGACCTTATTAAGACCTATCTAGCTACGTACGTAGGATGGAACGATAGTTGGACGTAGGTAGCTTGCGAAATCATTTCTGAGCTGACGTTCTGCCCGAGCAGACCAGCATATATAATATATTTGTTACGAGAGAAACCCGAGTCTGTAAAATTTGTAAGGTGCCAAATCGTTGCACGGTCGCTGTTACGTATATTTTTATCCACACGTTTATAGACTGCAAACCAAAGGGTGGGGTTGCGTGGTGTTCGTTCATAACAGATGGATGACCAGTGGAGCGCAAACTTGGCGACTGCTGGAAAGCAACCGCGAACTGCTACTAACGCGGTAAGTGCAGATTGTGGAACAGAATCTTCGTTTATTTTAAGTGTGAGTAAACTGATGCGGGCGATGTTCAGGCTCCCGGTGGCGCACATCCGGGCGCGGGGTTAGTTGGGCCCGCTAAGGTAAACGCCGGCACCGGAGCATTTATGCAAGCCTCTTGTCCCTGTTTTTTTAAGGGTGTTCTTCGTATAAGCCGGAGGTCACGCTGGGGACATACCGTCGCCAGCGTGGCCTGCTTCTGGTTGGTTGAAGTGTTTCATTTTCGTGTTCACCGGGTTTCATTTTTTTACATGTGTTGAAGCCTCTGCGGACCGTGTAGCGCGTGCGCTGATCGCCAACGGGCCGGTCGCGCAACGATGCGGCGGTTATGCAAGCCTCTTGTCCCTGTTTTTTTAAGGGTGTTCTTCATATAAGCCGGAGGTCACGCTGGGGACATACCGTCGCCAGCGTGGCCTGCTTCTGGTTGGTTGAAGTGTTTCATTTTCGTGTTCACCGGGTTTCATTTTTTTACTGTGTTGAAGCCTCTGCGGACCGTGTAGCGCGTGCGCTGATCGCCAACGGGCCGGTCGCGCAACGATGCGGCGGTTATGCAAGCCTCTTGTCCCTGTTTTTTTAAGGGTGTTCTTCATATAAGCCGGAGGTCACGCTGGGGACATACCGTCGCCAGCGTGGCCTGCTTCTGGTTGGTTGAAGTGTTTCATTTTCGTGTTCACCGGGTTTCATTTTTTACTGTGTTGAAGCCTCTGCGGACCGTGTAGCGCGTGCGCTGATCGCCAACGGGCCGGTCGCGCAACGATGCGGCGGTTATGCAAGCCTCTTGTCCCTGTGTTTTTAAGGGTGTTCTTCATATAAGCCGGAGGTCACGCTGGGGACATACCGTCGCCAGCGTGGCCTGCTTCTGGTTGGTTGAAGTGTTTCATTTTCGTGTTCACCGGGTTTCATTTTTTTACTGTGTTGAAGCCTCTGCGGACCGTGTAGCGCGTGCGCTGATCGCCAACGGGCCGGTCGCGCAACGATGCGGCGGTTATGCAAGCCTCTTGTCCCTGTGTTTTTAAGGGTGTTCTTCATATAAGCCGGCGGTCACGCTGGGGACATACCGTCGCCAGCGTGGCCTGCTTCTGGTTGGTTGAAGTGTTTCATTTTCGTGTTCACCGGGTTTCATTTTTTATGTGTTGAAGCCCCTGCGGACCGTGTAGCGCGTGCGCTGATCGCCAACGGGCCGGTCGCGCAACGATGCGGCGGTTATGCAAGCCTCTTGTCCCTGTTTTTTTAAAGGGTGATCTTCATATAAGCCGGAGGTCACGCTGGGGACATACCGTCGCCAGCGTGGTATGCTTCTCGTCGTTTTAAGTGTTTCATTTTCGTGTTCACCGGGTTTCATTTTTTTACATGTGTTGAAGCCTCTGCGGACCGTGTAGCACGTGCGATGATCGCCAACGGGCCGGTCGCGCGACGATGCGGCGGGTTATGCAAGCCTCTTGTCCCTGTTTTTTTAAAGGGTGATCTTCATATAAGCCGGAGGTCACGCTGGGGACATACCGTCGCCAGCGGTCGTCTTCTGGATGATGAAGTGCTTCCGGTTGTTTGTTGCGTCCTACTTAGGAAGCTCCATCAGCGACCGCAGCCGAAGCTGGAGGGGGTGCCTCCGCCCCCCCCGCTGCTGAAGACGCGGCGGCTGCGGCTGGCAGCAAGGTACGCATTGCACCCGCCATTCCCGCTTCCTGCTGCGTTTTCCCCGCCCCCCCCCTAAATATACACACTTCATTCCCAACGAACGAGTATGCGGTCATCCATCTTGCAGGCCGACCCCCGGTTCTTATTTTGGCTTCCACCACCGGCTGCCTGTGACGCGTGCCGTGTTGCTCGTGCGCTGCTCGCCAACGGGCCGTGCGCGCCTCGTAGCCGCGGCGTTTTAGCGTTTCACCTCACGCCCGTGACGTGTACCGTGTTGCTCGTGCGCTGCACGCCCACGGGCCGTGCGCGCAACGGACCCGCGGAATTTAAGCGTTTCACCTCACGGCAAGCTGCGGGCTATTTCCTCGCGCGAGCGTGCCTCGTCCATATCGTCCCCCGGAGTCCTCCTGTCCGGTTCGGGGTGTGTCCAAAGATGTCCGGTTGCGGCCCGCCGCTCTAAGTTGAACCGTGGCCGTGCCGTACTCGTACCTCGTCGGTGGCCCGCCAACGGGCCGGGCGCGGAAGGTGGCCGCGGTGTGCGTCCGTTTTGCCTAGCGTACCTCTCCGATGTTGCTGATACCATGGTGTCCGCAACCGACACCTAACCTGTGACACAGCGGACCAGTCCTAGGAGGCAGGCATGCTAGCTTAGGGGGCATATCGCTCCCATCGTTCCGGTTCTTTTCGTTGTCCAACATGTTTCGGTTTGCGCCACCGTTTGCCGCCGTGTGTGCATCGGGTGGCCGCAATATCCCACACCGTATATACGCACAGTACACTGATCCAGGTTAATCAACAACCCTGGGTTTGCGGTTTGTTTCCTAGCGGGGGAAAAAATTCAAACGGCGCAGAAATCGTTTCCTTCGGCGCCAGCAGCAAGGAATCACTACTGCGGACAACCGGGATTATGACGAGGGTCTCCAGGAGTATCTGGAAAAACAAATTCGCACCTTGTTCGACGGCATCCCGTTTTTACGTGCCGTCGCCACGCGCGCGGGGTGTTCCAATGTGGATCCGAAGAATATCATCGAGCCTCAAAATGCCGAACCGGTGAGTGGCGCGTACGGCGCCGTCACACGAGGTTGCACACTGGACCGCACGGACCTGGTCGTGGTCAAAAGGTTTTGCAAAACCTCGGAGCTACAGCCGCACCCCAAGACCAACGGAAACCTCCAAAGGAAGGCAGCGCCCACCCAGCCGCCCAAGGAGTTCAAGCGGTGTGCGCAGGAGCTAGTCATGACAAAACTGGCGTCGCAAGCGGCACCCACTTACGTCGTGCCCTGTACACGATGGGGTGTGGAGACCAAAACTCGGCTAGCGCTTCGGGTCGGGCCAGTTCCGATGCTCGTCATGCCCGATCGCGGCCGGACGCTATGGGAATTCATGCGGGATCCGCCTGAGGGTGACCTCTCCTTGGAGGTCAAGCTGCTACTTGCCAAGGAGGTGCTGAAGGCGTTTGAGCAGTTGCACTCCAAGGGTATCGTGCACGGCGACGTCAAGGGTAACAACGTGGTCGTTGCCGAAGCGCTGCAATCACCATATCCCATCACGCTGCGAGTCATCGACTTCGGAGTTGGCTGCGTCGATCGAGAAAACCTGAAGTCTGCGCATGACGAGCGTCCTCTCGGTCGAGAGGACCGCCGTTATCTTGCTCCTGAGCACCGGGATCACGGCCCAAGCAGGCCAGGAGACATGTGGTCTGTGGGTGGACTCCTGGTCCAGCTCTTCCAGCACCCGCAGGCTGGTGGCGAACGTCACCAATGGGACTATATCCTAAGTCAAGCGAAACCGCAGAATGGATTCATGAAGCATGCACTCATGCAGCGCCTGAAGGAATGCTTCAGCGTAGACATGGCCAAGCGTCCGACAGCCGCGAATCTCCTGCGCACGTTTGACAACACTAGGATCCAGACCTTCGGTGACAAAGGCTTTCCGCCTCGCATTGAGCTGGCTGGGTGATTTCCAATAGGGCCGACATGTGAACTTGACAAATGTATACATTTAAATATAGCGCCGACATTGCCGTAAACAAATCGGTCCATGTATGTATTCCTATCGCATCACGCATAACGCGCTAGACACACACATGCATTTGCCTACCGGAGGTCACGCTGGGGGACATACCGTCGCCAGCTTGGCCTGCTTCCGGTTGGTTGAAGTGTTTCATTTTCGTGTTCACCGGGTTTCATTTTTTAATGTGTTGAAGCCTCTGCGGACCGTGTAGCGCGTGCGCTGATCGCCAACGGGCCGGTCGCGCAACGATGCGGCGGTTATGCAAGCCTCTTGTCCCTGTTTTTTTAAGGGTGATCTTCATATAAGCCGGAGGTCACGCTGGGGACATACCGTCGCCAGCGTGGTATGCTTCTCGTCGTTTGAAGTCTTTCATTTTTCGTGTTCACCGGGTTGCATTTTTTAATGTGTTGAAGCCTCTGCGGACCGTGTAGCGCGTGCGCTGATCGCCAACGGGCCGGTCGCGCAACGATGCGGCGGTTATGCAAGCCTCTTGTCCCTGTTTTTTTAAGGGTGATCTTCATATAAGCCGGAGGTCACGCTGGGGACATACCGTCGCCAGCGTGGTATGCTTCTCGTCGTTTGAAGTCTTTCATTTTTCGTGTTCACCGGGTTGCATTTTTTTAATGTGTTGAAGCCTCTGCGGACCGTGTAGCGCGTGCGCTGATCGCCAACGGGCCGGTCGCGCAACGATGCGGCGGTTATGCAAGCCTCTTGAGCTCTTGTCCCTGTTTTTTTAGAGGGTGATCTTCATATAAGCCGGAGGTCACGCTGGGGACATACCGTCGCCAGCGTGGTATGCTTCTCGTCGTTTGAAGTGTTTTCGTTTCGTGTTCACCTACACATACATGCATTTGCCTACCGGATGGTGACCTTTTGCAAGGCTAGTGTCCGGCTTATTATATGCAAGCGTCTGCCTCCTATGAATGGTCTACCTCATCATTATTGTCTCTAGGGGTCTTGGGGTGCTTGCGTATGTGCGAGCTCGTATATAGAATTCCTATCCGGTAATGTTACGAGCCACACCGGTTAACACACAGGTGCACGGAGGGTTTCCTATGGGGGGCATATTGTTCTCGGGAGCTTTGCCGTGCTCGCCATGTATATACTCCTGTCGTTTGCATGCAACTACATGTTGTGCGCTTCCCGGTGGCATATCGTTGCTGAGGAAGTCACACGGTGTTCGTGTTGCGTGCTGTCGCACAGATGTTCCCCGACTGCCCGCCCGAGGTTGCCCACGGCGATGACGCTGCATCTAAACAAGTCGAGGAAGAACTACTAGAGGATCATGTCCATAGGATCAAGCCTCCCGACACCGTGAAACCAGTCGGGCACAACGATGCAGGCTTTCTGCCTATTATGCCCAAAAACCTGACACCTGATGACCTGCGCGACTTGCCATGGTGGGCGTATCTGTCTGATCGCCCTCCCCCGGCAGAGGGCACCGTGGAAGACGGGGAGGCATGCACCTTCGATTGGAAGTGGTCCGTGCAGATGCTGGATGCGGCCTGCTCGGAGGTCGTCCTGAAGGAAATCATTGACATTTGCAACCGGCACCTGGATGCCAGTGCCAGTTGGAAAGAGCTGTATGGTACGTGGCACAAGGATACATCTGAGCAAAACCTGCTTACCCTCCGGGAGCACTACGCGCTGTGGCGCAAGGGAGTGTTGAAGCCGGTTGTTCAGGTGTCCAAGGAAGGGACAGCTGGCGTTACAATGGAGGACACTGTGGGCGACCCTCGTGACTGGGTGCAAGTCGTGGATGCCTCGATGATGCGCGCGACCCAGGAAAAAACGGAGTGCGAGGATGAGCTCGCGCGGCAACGTAGTGAGCACACGGACGGGTTCAATGCTATGCTCACCGTGTTCATGACGTATGTGGTAGACTACCAGTTGCTGAAGGCTGAGGTCCTGTTCTCTCATAAGGAAATCGGCGCGGACTTCACATCTGGATCTCACGAACTGGGTGAGGGCGCGCGCTATACCATACAGGCCAACTGGCATGTTGGGCACTGGCTATTCCCATCCATCTTCACCACCGTGAAGCATGGCCTTGTGGACGACAGGCTGCGGTCTGGGATTCTTGAAGCTGAGGGAATGGTGGTGAAGCGGACCTACGACAACCCGACGCCTCTAGGGCGGGACGTCGAGAGCAAAATCCAGTTCCTTCACACCGATACCATCTTTCCCAAGGCAGGCAAGGGATCCTGGGGCTGGCCGGATTACGACGTGTTCTCATGTGGCCTGTTGCTGAGGGCCCAATGCCTGACGGAGGTGCTACCCGAAACGCAGCGGGCCTGCCATTGGGACAGGTTTTGCTCGATGGATTACAGCCTCGTGGTTCAAAACTCCAGGCATGGCGATCCCACTTCGGCTCCCTTCCGTCGTGTTCACCTCGGGGGTCCCATGGGAACACTGTGGTTCTGGCCAGCCGACCGCATGGCGCACCGCATGGCACATGGACTTGCGGTGCATGTTGATGCCTTGATTTTCGTATCCAACACCCTCCTTCTTCCATTGCTCTATTTTTCAGGGACTCTCCTTCCCCGACGACGCTGTGATTCAGGATCGCTTGAAGGCCATGGGTGCAAGCGAACGCCCGACGGTTTCAACGTTTGGTGCGGATAATGGCTGGATTCCGCGATCTGCCCGTGGTAAGGACCAAGCTATGGCGAAGCGCGACCTGGTCAATCGGCTCGCAGGTCGTCTGCCGGACCTCGGGTACACAATTGACGACAGAGGGCGCATCAAGCCCCGGCGGGAGGCAATGCCACCCGAGGATGGCGGACGCCCTGGTACTGCTGAAGCCCCCCGACAAGCAGCCACCCAACCTGCTGCTGGTGAAGCGAGCGCCCCTTCCACCCCTTGGGACAGCAGTCACGTGTCCGACCAACGCCTACTAGACTTGGCGCGCCAAGCATACAGCACGTCGGACATCGTGTTAGAGCGGCGGAGCATCCGTTCCGTCTTCACCTTAGAAGACTTGCAGATGCCAACGAAGACGGCGACGAAATGGCACAAAGAGGCAGAACGGAGGTCAGACGTGCTTCTAGCACGCATGCGCCGCCTTGGAGTGGCGCTCGATGCCAGGAACAGGGTGTGCGGTGCGCCGGCACCCTACGGGGAGACTGGATCGTCTGACGTCCTCCTCAGTTGTGATGAAGGGCAGGACGTGGTGATGGAGGAACCGGACACCAGAAGCCGTACTGATCGGTGGCGTAGCGGCAACTTGGTAGGTGGCGCTGGGACAAACGGTAACCAGGTTAACCACGACATGAGGGACCTGTTGGCGGCGGATCTCAATTGCCCACTGCAGCAGCTGCCGGAGTGCACGCTGATGTCCGGCCTGATGGCATTTGGGGAAATGTTCTGCGGATCGGTGCCCTCCCCGGCTGAGAAGGAATACTGGGAGGAGGCGAAGGAGAACCAGGACATCGTTGTGGAAGATGTCGTAGAAGCTCTGGAAAAGACCCACCTTGTGGCGGACGAAGAAATGAATACGCCTACAGAGGATATGCTTGATCTGCCAGACTTCTTGTTTGAGGTATGCAGCCCGCCCTGCCCATACTGGCACCAAAATGTTTCCCCTGTAACCCACTAACGATGCGTGAGCGAGATAGAGCGTAGTAATATGACGGGGAGCGCTGGTGGTGTGACTGCCATTGTAAGCAGGAGTTGGCAGTGCTGGTGGAAATGAATACCGAAGTCAGTATCGCGACGGAGTCCGTGCAGGGCATTGTGCTGGCCCTGCAGCCTGAGCCCGACCCCGCGATCACGTTGTGTGTGACGGACGTGCCAAACCTAGCAGCAGGAAAGCAGTCGCAACCGCTGGTCACGCACGGGAAGGCGAGTCCGAACGGGGTGACCGTGCAGGAGGCCGTATGGTACTTCATGGATATGAAAAGGCGACAGAGGTGGACTGATGACCATTTCGACACCTTCCTGAAAGTCCTGAAGATGCTCCTGGGCGGCAATACTTGCAACCTGCCGGGATCGCTATCACTTGAACAAGGATTCTGACTAAAAAACACTAAAAATTCCTAAAGTTCCCTAAAAATTCATTGAAGCCCCTAAAAGCCCCTAAATCCTGGGTAAATAGGATTTAGGGGCTTTTAGGGGCTGGTTTGCCCTGTGGAAACCGCTGAAGTCTGAAAATGATGGCGAGAATCTAACATCGAGAGCCTAAAAAGTGTGTATAAATTTTGAGAGGGCCTAAGCGAGTAGGGAACGCTGAATATAATTTCTGAGAAAGCCATGCCGAGGGGTATAAATTGCGAGAACGTCTTTGAACGCGTACTTGTCGCGACAATATGACAATATGACTGATGACAAGAGGAAAGGTTACTTACATTCGAACGGTTTTTCGGAAATTTGGCAGTCTTCGCTCTAAGGAAGAAGAGTTTGACCTGGGAGAGTTTGAAAACTCTTCTTCCTACGGGATATTTTAATTATTTTTAAAAATATGGATAACCGACAGAAGCGTCAGAAACTCGAGCAGGTTAGTCTTTTTTTTTCTTCTAAGAAGGGACCGGATAGCTCACGCGCGTACGTATTGCGTGTGGACTGGGTGGGGAATTGCTCGCTCTTTGATTTGATAAGTTTGTTTTCACGTTTTTTGAGAATCCTTGCTTTATGGCTTTGGGGCAGGGAAACACGATAAGGGGCCCACGCGGGGTTGCCCTGCATGGGCGCGCTGTAGAGTGTGGGCCTGAAGGTACAGCGCTGGAGGTAAGGGGGTTAGATCCCTTGAGGTTCTAGCGCTCGGGCGTGGCGCCCTCCTTGCGGCCTACAATCTAGGCTTGAAAGCCGTTAGCATATTTTTTATCTACATATGCCTTTGTTTGTTGCATAGCTTTCATTGAGGTACTTGAATGTATTTAGGTTATCCGCTCTAGGTTAATGTGTTCTTGATCGCGCATTAAACCTTTCCCAAAAAAGTGCATGCACAAACTGATACTGTCTTTTTTTTTGTATTTTCAGGGGGTTGCTCCGGCGCGAGGACTGATGAGCGTGGGTAGCACGCGCCCTGCAAGAGCGCTCGAGGTATGCCTCTTATTCCTTCTAAATTCTCCCTGCCCCTCACCCCCTCAGCGCCTAACCTTCACCCCCCCTCACTGTACGTATCGATTTGCGTGCGTTATTAGATAGTTTCTCTGTTGACTGGCGGACCACAGTTCTCTGATACTGTGGTCCGCGAGTCTTCGAAACTTTAGAGTTTCCGTTCGGGTGGCGGCGGCGGCCTTCCGTCACTATTTGCTGGCTAACCTCACGGCATCTATCACCATCACTATTTCCTGGCTAACCTCACAGCATCCATCACCGTCACTATTTGCTGGCTAACCTCACAGCATCCATCACCGTCGCTATTTGCTGGCTAACCTCACAGCATCCATCACCACCGTCACTATTTGCTAGCTAACCTCCGGCACATCCATCACCGTCGCTATTTGCTGGCTAACCTCTCCCACAGCATCCATCACCCGTCACTATTTGCTGGCTAACCTCTGACATCCACCACCGTCACTGATGGCGGCTAACCTCACGGCCATCTCCATCACCGTCACTATTTGCTGGCTTACCTCACAGCAGCCATCACCGTCGCTATTTGCTGGCCTAACCTCACGGCATCCATCACCGTCACTATTTGCTGGCTAACCTCACGGCATCTATCACCATCACTATTTCCTGGCTAACCTCACAGCATCCATCACCGTCACTATTTGCTGGCTAACCTCACAGCATCCATCACCGTCGCTATTTGCTGGCTAACCTCTCAGTATCCATCACCGGATTTGTTGTCATCCATCATCGCTAGTGTACAACCCTCCCATGTACCCTATGCACCCATGTACCCTATGTGTGATTCGCAGGCGAGTCGTACAGCGGTGACAGTGCCCGCTGCTGCCGGAGCCGCTGGGAATCCAGCAGCTGCTGCCGGAGCAGCTGCTGCGGCAGCTGGGGGTGTGAATCCCCAGTCCACGGAGAACCAGGCGCACCAAGACCCGGTAGGGCCCAGGCCTTCTTATTCCTCGCTTGCTTGCCCACCCTCCCCCTTGCTTTCAGGCCCGAGCCCACCCAAGATGCATGGCGGAGCGCACCTCTCCACCATCTGCCATCCCCAGCATGCTGTGTTGTGGCGGGAAGAGCTTGGTCTGGAAGCTGAGGAAGTTAGGAGTGATACCCCTCGTGTGCCGCAGCACCACATCTAGAGCCATAACTGCCTCAAACACGGGCGGTCCTATTTGCTGGCTAACCTCACAGCATCCATCGCCGTCGCTATTTGCTGGCTAACCTCACAGCATCCATCACTGTCGCTATTTGCTGGCTAACCTCACAGCATCCATCACCGTCGCTATTTGCTGGCTACCCTCACAGCATCCATCACCGGATTTGTTGTCATCCATCATCGCTAGTGTACAACCCTCCCATGTACCCTATGCACCCATGTACCCTATGTGTGATTCGCAGGCGAGTCGTACAGCGGTGACAGTGCCCGCTGCTGCCGGAGCCGCTGGGAATCCAGCAGCTGCTGCCGGAGCAGCTGCTGCGGCAGCTGGGGGTGTGAATCCCCAGTCCACGGAGAACCAGGCGCACCAAGACCCGGTAGGGCCCAGGCCTTCTTATTCCTCGCTTGCTTGCCCACCCTCCCCCTTGCTTTCAGGCCCGAGCCCACCCAAGATGCATGGCGGAGCGCACCTCTCCACCATCTGCCATCCCCAGCATGCTGTGTTGTGGCGGGAAGAGCTTGGTCTGGAAGCTGAGGAAGTTAGGAGTGATACCCCTCGTGTGCCGCAGCACCACATCTAGAGCCATAACTGCCTCAAACACGGGCGGTTGTCGATTGCCGCATCCCGGAACTTCACCCCTCACCTGAGTAGCGCTGCGAGCTGTGCAAAACTATTGCACAGCTGTCAGCACGCACTCCCTTCAACATGAACCCATTCACTCCCGTCGTATTCAGCCCACTCCCTCCCTTCATCACCCCCTTACTCACTCCCTTCATCATCCCCCAACTCCCTCCCTTCATCATGTGGTGTGGTGGACATTCATTCATCCGACTTGCAGCCAATGCTTGCGTGTGTTACCCACAGGCATGTCTTCTGCCTCGTCGCTCGTTTCCCCTCATCCCCTCATACTGGTGCACAAAGCTCATGGGCGGGACAAAGTGTCGTGGGAGGGAGAGAGGGTGGATATGGTGGGGTGGATACGGTTGTGTGGTGCCCACATGATTGAGCCAATTCTGCACCCCTTGGTTCGCGCCATACTCGTGCAGAATGCTCATGGGCGGGACAAAGTGTCGTGGGAGGGAGAGGGTGGATATGGTGGGGTGGACAAGGTTGGGTGGTGCCCACAGGTTTGAGCCAATTCTGCACCCCTTGGTTCGCGCCATACTCGTGCAGAATGCTCATGGGCGGGACAAAGTGTCGTGGGAGGGAGAGGGTGGATATGGTGGGGTGGACAAGGTTGGGTGGTGCCCACAGGTTTGAGCCAATTCTGCACCCCTTGGTTCGCGCCATACTGGTGCAGAAAGCTCCCGGGCGGGACGGGCAACGAGTGGAAGAGGGAACTGGAGGGTGGATAGATAGGTTCCGGTGGTGCCCACAGGTTTGAGCCAATTCTGCACCCCTTGGTTCGCGCCATACTCGTGCAGAATGCTCCCGGGCGGGACAAAGTGTCGTGGGAGGGAGAGGGTGGATATGGTGGGGTGGACAAGGTTGGGTGGTGCCCACAGGTTTGAGCCAATTCTGCACCCCTTGGTTCGCGCCATACTGGTGCAGAAAGCTCCCGGGCGGGACGGGCAACGAGTGGAAGAGGGGACTAGAGGGTGGATAGATAGGTTCCGGTGGTGCCCACAGGTTTGAGCCAATTCTGCACCCCTTGGTTCGCGCCATACTGGTGCAGAAAGCTCCCGGGCGGGACAAAGTGTCGTGGGAGGGAGAGGGTGGATATGGTGGGGTGGACAAGGTTGGGTGGTGCCCACAGGTTTGAGCCAATTCTGCACCCCTTGGTTCGCGCCATACTGGTGCAGAAAGCTCCCGGGCGGGACGGGCAACGAGTGGAAGAGGGGACTAGAGGGTGGATAGATAGGTTCCGGTGGTGCCCACAGGTTTGAGCCAATTCTGCACCCCTTGGTTCGCGCCATACTGGTGCAGAAAGCTCCCGGGCGGGACGGGCAACGAGTGGAAGAGGGGACTGGAGGGTGGATAGATAGGTTCCGGTGGTCTGTGGTGTGGTGGACATTCATTCATCCGACTTGCAGCCAATGCTTGCGTGTGTTACCCACAGGCATGTCTTCTGGCTCGTCGCTCTCCCCACCCTTCATCATGGGTGCGGTGGACATTCATTCATCCGACTTGCAGCCAATGCTTGCGTGTGTTACCCACAGGCATGTCTTCTGGCTCGTCGCTCTCCCCACCCTTCATCATGGGTGCGGTGGACATTCATTCATCCGACTTGCAGCCAATGCTTGCGTGTGTTACCCACAGGCATGTCTTCTGGCTCGTCGCTCTCCCCACCCTTCATCATGGGTTGCGAACACACGAGTTGCGTGCTATTGGCTGGTATGCAGGAATTCATGCACGCGTTGTTGTGCGGCGGGGTTGTTAAGAAGTTTGCGTACATGCTTCGGAACAAGCTTGAGAAGGACCGTAAACCTCTGTAAATAATAATCAGTGTGTGTAGCGCGGTAGTTTGTAATAATAAGTGTCCCTGTATACAATATATTACCGTCTGGCCGAAAGTCTTGGTTGTGGTAATGCCCGTGTTGTGAGCAACTGTTGATTAAAGTGTGGTCATAGTCACTCTGTGCAATGTTCTGCGTGGTGCGTGTTCTCGTACTTGCGTGTGTTACCCACAGGCATGTCTTCTGGCTCGTCAATCATTTCCCCTCATCCCCTCATAGCTGCGTCTCATTCCTCATGCTTGCCCATCACCCCCTCTTCCGTCCGGGGGTCCGTTGTCCGACTGTTTCTCACCGTATATTTGGTGTTCTCTGTGCCGTAGCTTGCACACCCAAACCCACAAGCAAATCCAAATTCCTCAAGATCAGCTAGGCGCCGATCTGCACACCGCCAGCGAAAGGCGATGCTTTCCCAGGCGGCAGCGCAAGATATTCATGCCGCACCCCACCACCACCTCAACACACCTCTGCAGTTTCCTGGTTTCCATCACGACCTATCGGTGGAATCCCTTTCAAAACGGTTTCTGCGTGGAGATCCGGATGCATGCCTCAGCAATCTTCACAAAATTGCTAAACAGTGTGGAGTGCCAAGAGTCTCACGCCAGCAAGTAGTCACGTACCGCGCTCCTCAGGACAGCCAAGCTACAGGACAAGGCTCCTACGGAAGCGTCCTTCTACACTGCACCCTTGACAAAACCGAGAGGGCCGTTCTGAAGGACTTCACCGACCCTGCCCTCCACCGTCGCCTGCGGCACTGTGCGGTGGAGTTGTATATGAACACCGTGGCCCATTTCGCGGCTCCCACAACCGTCGTTCCCTGTTTAGGATACGGAGCCCAAATTTGTCCTGATCACTCCGCGTTCCTCGTCATGAAATATGGCGGGGAGACCCTCGCCGATTTCCTTACTTCCCGCGGATCAGGCATACCAATCCAGGCGATGCGCCATCTGGTCATCGATTTGTTTCGCGGCATTTCAGACCTCCATGCCGCGGGAATCGTGCACGGGGACCTGAAAGGTAACAACGTGCTTGTGCAAGAAAATCTGCCCGATGTTGGTGGACACAGTCTCAAACTCATAGACTTTGGGTTGGCCCGTTTCCACCGCACCGATTCAATGGCACCGCTTCCCCCAGTAAGCTTGCCTTCCGCAACATGGCAGCCCTCTCATACAGCTCCAGAGTCATCATTTGCAAACAAAACCACTCACAGCGACATCTGGGCGTGTGGCGGGCTCGCTATGCAAATACTCATGGCCAGTCGCCTTTCCTGGAAGGACATGCTGCAGTTGGCTAACAGCCAGCTTGACAACAACAGAAAATTTTCGCCTTGGAAAGAAGATAGTACAGTTTCCAAACAGCTCACCATGCTCGTGAATTCGTGTTTCGACTTCAATCCTGCAAAAAGACCGGCTGCCTCCAAGTTACACTCAACGTTCAGCGCCTCTCGGATACAAAAGTGTTCTGTGGGGAAAGGAGTCGATCCCCACGAGCGTTTAGTCCCTGGACATTTTAACCCTCTGTAAATAATAATCAGTGTGTGTAGCGCGGTAGTTTGTAATAATAAGTGTCCCTGTATACAATATATTACCGTCTGGCCGAAAGTCTTGGTTGTGGTAATGCCCGTGTTGTGAGCAACTGTTGATTAAAGTGTGGTCATAGTCACTCTGTGCAATGTTCTGCGTGGTGCGTGTTCTCGTATTTGGTACAGATAACCCATAGCCGATAACCTTACTGGTTACACAACTTGGGTTCTGCTGGTCAGGTGAATGTCGTGCGAAGCTCGTTCATCCCGGCTCAACCTGATTGGGTCTGCCCTGATGACAGCCTTGCCGCGCTCAAGGGGAAGGTGGTCTACCGAAAGCTGATGCCTACCTTCCGATACCATGTCGGGTTTGTCTGTCCGGGCATTCCGGAGGGTCTGCATGTCCTAGACTTGAACACCGTCCGGACAATCTGCCTACTGGAAGCACTGTGGCAGGCGAAGACCGCCAAGGAGGGCCTGCCCGGGGACCGTCCTTCGAAAGAGGCTGCGATGCAGTTCCTCATTGATAACGACACCCACCTCCGCAAGCATGATCACCACCAACAGCGGGTGCTGGATGAGGCTTTCGCCGGTCACAGCCTGGTATCCGTGTTAGAAGTCGATTCTAGAAGGGACGATTTCAGCGCCCCGCATCACTTCTACGCATGGTTCGTGGTTCCAGCCAAGCGGGTCTGGCTCTTTCCAGTACTGTCATTTCCGTTGCGCCACCACCGTGGAACTGTGTATGCCGTAAAGGACTGCGATCTATCGCGTGGCCGTACTCCCAAATGCGGGTCACGTCCGGTTCCACACCAGCACCCCGGGTATCAAATGTTGCATATCCAGGGCGTTTCTTCCAGCAGTGGCAACGCAGATCCCCGTTGCCTGTCAGTGCTCGTCCTGGATGCTCAGGCTGCGCATGGCGCGGACTTCAAACCAGAACACCGACAAACGATTCAGAAAGTTTTGACTGCCTGTCGCCATGCCAACATCCCTATCAATTGGACACAGTGGTATCGGCCATGGCAAACGCAGGCCGCCACAGATGCATTTTTTGATGATGGAAGAGGATACTTGACCTCTTCAGCCGGTGTCGCTCACACCGGAACTCCGCCAGAGTCCGACGATTTTCTGACAGACCTTGGGCCACATTCAGCTGACGAACTACGGAACCACGCCTTTCTGTGTGGGAACATGAATGCGTTCGACTCGGAAAACATATCCATGTCTCACGAGTCCTGCTATAGAAACGTGCGAGATGCGGTGTCTTCTCAACACCCAACACCATCAGCAATTGTTATCATGGGGGCGTATGTCTCACAGTGTGTGCTGCACACGACCCTTGCGGCGGTGCAATTGGGATACAGTGTTATCATCGTGGAAGACGCATGTGTGTCATATAGGACCCTGCACAACATTGAGCCGAGTAACTTGGCTGCCACGCTAGACGGACACATGGATCTCCTGCATCGGTGTGCAGTGGTGTTAGATTCTGCCGACTTCATTAAGAACATCTCGGTATAGTTATTATATTTTAGTTACAACAAATATATTTACATATTATATTAGCAATGTGTATATAGATACATATTATACTAGCACAATCGATCAAGATCTCCATTAGGCCGTAATTGATCGTGTTGGCCATGTAAGTCATCATGCAAGCGTGCATACCGGATTACCGATGACGATTCGTTTGCGATGACAGTTTTCCGTTCACGATTCGTTTTCGTTTCATGAGTCTTGGCATCGCTGCGCATCGGCTAAAAATTTGTGTTCTTTAGGGTCCACCCCTGCTATTTGAATTTATAGCTTGTTTGCAAGACACGCGACAATTTCCCTTCGATCATCACTCACGCTCACGTCGATCATGTTCATCCCATCAGAAGTATCCCAAACCTGGTGTTTTGCCATATGATATGGCCTGCGTACTACGTGTTTACAAATAGTATACATTTCTACTAATTATTATTAGAAATATATAGCATAATTAGAAATAGTTAACACGAACATTTCGACATGTTATATGATACGGCCTGCGTACTACGTATTTGTACATAGTATGTAAATTTTTGGGCACGTGATGGGGCCTCGCAGGGTACAATGGATTATGGGCATCGACCTGGGGTTGTGCCCCTAACCCGGCATGTGCACTTTGCCCCAAGCCATATTCCACGAACGAGCGCGGCGGAGACGGAACCGCCGCAGCAGACCGAGAGCGGTGACATTTCCGCAGCGTCTTGTACGCTGCCGGCGGAGGGAGCCAAACCAAATGCAGTAAAAGGTACCCGTTGCTTTCATGCGATGCCTTTGGCCCCATGTTGTGCACAACCTGTGAAGAAGCCCCCTCTTCTCACTCCCAATGATCCCCTGATGATCTTACGAATACCCTGATGTTCACGCACTGGTGCTCGAATCAGGAAAAAACCGTGTGAGAAAGGGAGGTGGTCCACATATGAAAGTTGAAAGTGTTATACGGAAATGCCCCGTGGCATACGACGTGGAGGCTAAGCAGATTGTGGACAAAACCACGAGTAAGTATTGGGCAAACAACGCCGCGGCCCAAGAGCGTTTCGACATGTGCGTGAAAACGCTGCGAGAGCTGCATCCCGAGCTGGATGAAGCCACTGCAAAAACGAAGATCATTCGACGTCTGAACAACCGGCGTAATCTGGGCCCAAAGGGCACCACAATCGAAATGCGTCAAA
The DNA here is from genome assembly GCA_001247695.2 of Cymbomonas tetramitiformis. NCBI lineage: Eukaryota > Viridiplantae > Chlorophyta > Pyramimonadophyceae > Pyramimonadales > Pyramimonadaceae > Cymbomonas > Cymbomonas tetramitiformis. The sequence goes on along the minus strand of LGRX02025327.1, from coordinate 25,202 downwards.
ACCGTGACATCCAGGCGGTGAACGCATTCAACAAAGAATCCCAGAAAAAACGCCCGGACTTGGTGATTTCCCTTACTGCATGTGCAACAGAGGTTGTTGGGACACCACCACAGGCGAGCCCAGGCGTACGCCCCGCAGCAGGAGCGCCACTAACGGCAACCGAGCCTCGGCGGAGCCCACGAAATCACGCCACGGTTAGTATACCCGCAGGACCAGAGGTGGCCAGGACTCCGCAAAGGGGGAGCCCAGGCGTACGCCCCGCAGCAGGAGCGCCACTAACGGCAACCGTGCCTCGGCGGAGCCCACGAAATCACGCCACGGTTAGTATACCCGCAGCACCAGAGGTGGCCAGGACTCCGCAACGGGGGAGCCCAGCCACTGCAGGAGCGCCACAACCGGCTACTGTGCCTCGACGGAGCCCACGAACTGCCGCCACGGTTACTGCACCAGCACCAAAGGATGCCAGGGCACCGCATCGGGGGAGCCCAGGAGCGCGCTCGGAACCAGGAGTGCCACTAAAGGCAACCGTGCCGCGACCGAAAGCAAGGGCACCGGAGGTGACGGAATATGAAGAGCAGAGGCTGATGAAGATTGCTGGTAGGTGCCCTATCCATGTGTGCCCTTGGCATGTACACATACATGGATGCATACCTGCAAATGTACCTGCATCGCCGACGGAGCGTTGAGGAAGCGCTGGGGGCGGGTTTGCTTATTGCGGTGTCAGGCAACAAGCGCAGGCTGAGCGTAGCATTCGGTATGGTTCCAACAGCATACGAGGACTTGATGCGGGAAAAGCAGGTGCTAGTCACGCAAGTTCAACAGTTGGATGAAAAGGTATTGATTGAGCACGTGCAGCGCGTAGCGCGGGAGACTCGGAAACGAGTTCCCATGACAGCCCAGGCCGTCTTCGAGGTGGTACCGATGCCCGGGTATAAACTACTTGGAACGCAAAATGGAACGGAAGGATGGCAGCAGGAGGCTCGGGGGGAGTTGCGGGAGCAGTGGACTAAGGACCTGCGAAAACGCGCCAAGAAGTGTCCGAGTCTGAAAGCTGCTTTCAAATTGAGTGTGTCTCAGGCGAACACGCAGAAAGCGACAGCATCTGTTGCACCGCGCCCCAATCGTGCAGCTCGAACGGTGCAAAGCATGGCGGAGGATGCCGATGACGACGAGGATGACATGTGCAAGGTGATCCGAACCGGAAGGGGGCTACTCACGAAGAGAATGTCGATGACCGCGACGGCAAAACGTAAGTGTATGGTAAAAGTGCACACCGATGAGGCAATCGAAGCTTTCGAGACCGATTCGCATGCCACGTTTGGTGACTATTTCGGGGCGGTGGTGAACGATATGCACGGTACCGAGCGAGAGGTTGATCTCCACGTGGGGAAAACGGTGATTGAACACGAGACCATCGGCGCAGCAGCACAATGGCGCAGGATGGGATTTCCTGAGATAATGCGATGCCACCTAGTAGCGGCGGACGACGGAGATGAAGATGGCAGGGTGGAGCCACTGGCAAGGTTCGACTACAGTATTTTCCACGGCGACTTTAAGGTTGAGTCTTGGACGTTCGAGGAGCTGGTTGGCATGCAAATGAAAGTCGTTCCTGCTATCTCGGTGAAACGGAACTACGAGGTTGCGTGGAGGGACGAGGCTGGTTTGGAACGCGGCGTGTTGACCGCGGCAGAGTGCCGTGGTCACTTCGGCATGGACCGGATTCCAGCGCTGCGCACGCGGCAATTTTGGACGCCATAGCCCTGTGCGGAAAGATAAGGAAGGCGTCTGGCCTGGAGCAGTGTGAACAGTTGGCAGTAGTTTATATTGGACGCACCTTGACGCCGTGCCTTCCTCATATGCTGCCTGCTGTACGTAAGAAGTAGCAGGCAATCATAGTTATGCCAGGGCAGAATGAATACACCGCAAAGTGCTTACCAATCCGTGGGGAAGGAGCCTGCCTTCAGCAGAAGTGGGAACCTGTAGACTCAAGTTTTTGTTTGTGAATAGTAAGGACAACGTTTGGACCTTCCTGCCTTTTTTTAATATATTAACTGGAATTGTGAAATAGTAAGTGCTGACAGTGCTCTAATGGAGCGGGGCACATTGATTGCAAATACAGGCAAACAGTTCGAGAGTCGCCTGAATGTCACATCCGTTGCTCGTGGCTCGATGGAGCCCACAAACTCACGCCACGGTTACTGCATCAGCACCAGGGGTCGCCGGGGCACACCAACGGGGTGGACCAGGAGTGCATTCTGCACCAGGATGTACCTAATGTATCATGGAACCATGTTGAGGTGTGGCATCTGCGCAGGAAAACAGGAGTGCTGGGCATCGGTGATGTTCACGGAGGACGAGCTCATGCTGATTGTGCAGCGGAGCCAAGAAGCTCACACCAGCATACGAAGCACAATGCGTGCGGTGCGTGAACTACCTGCAGAATGTCGAGGCCCTATACCGGCTGGCGAAAAAGAAGTGCTGGCGGTGATTAAATCCTGGCTAACGGAACATGGGGGGACCATAGACAATCGGTATCGTGTGATCTTGCAGCCAATGCTTTTGGGGAATGGTGTTACCAGCAATGCTTTTGGGGAAGCTAACCCGTCAGCAAACAGCGATTGTGAAGTACATGGACTCCCTCCTAACGTGGAGGTCTTCTTCGACGAGGAGCTGGCGAAAGGCCGAATTTGTCTAATGGACAACCTTGAGGAGGAGTCGGACGAGGAGGACCATGGAATAAGTGTGCAGAAACTGCTAGATGCAGCTGAGGACGCCCCGGATCCAGAGGACGAGGTCACAAGTATATTCCAGCAGGTAGTTGCCAGGCCCCCATGGCCACCGATCGATGTGCCACGCTGTTAGTTTAAGACTACTCGCTTCCTGATACTGACGACCATTTGGTGTTCACTTGCCATTGGATGTAGATATTCCAAGAACACAACTGCCAGGAAGAAGATCTGTGGAGCGATGCCGCCTGGGAGCTGGAGGCATTGCTGCCTGAAAAAACGGAGCTTAACTTCAACGCGGCGGCCGGTGACCCCTTATTTGTGGGGGATACGGAGGCCGACTGCTTGACCGTGGGTGAGGCGGTCTGCTACTTTATGGAGCTGCGAAGGGCGCTGAATTGGTCGAGGCCATCATTTGATAGGTTTTTGACGGTCATGATCATGCTTATGGGGGGACCCGGAAAGTGCAATCTTCCTCGAAGTCTGTATAGAATGAGGAAGTTTTTGAACACCAGGTCGCACATGGACCACGCGGTGCATGTATGCGTGAATTGGTGCCGACATTATCCCCCAGGCGAGGATCCAAGCTCTTGGGACAAGAACCAAACCTGTGACACCGTACTAGAAAAGGACTCTGAGGGTGTCGCGCTGCGTACGTGCAAGGAGAAACGGTTCGAGGTGATACGCACCGTGCATGGAGAGGAGATCCGTCCACGGGATTGGTATTATTACTTTGCACCGGAGCGCACTATACGACGTTGGATGCGTGACCCGGAGTTCTGCAAGCTACGGGCCCGGCGGGATGCCCGCACTGGACGTGACTTCTGGACGGCAGCGCTGGCCAAACACATTGATCACGTCACAGGAGGTGCCTTGCTATCGCCGTCATCGTTTACAGCTGAAGATCCTCCTCCGCAGGGGGGGGGATCCAGGTGTGGAGTACGCGGAGCACCGCTCGATGGTAATCTCGCCCGGGGCGGACGACGCCCAATTATGGGTCTCTGACATCGGGTGCGACATCGGCCGGCACAGTTGCTGTAGTGTACTGATTTCACTGTTCCTTTGTGTAAATATAGTGAGAAATGTTTTTATTGCGAGCAGGTCATACTCCATGGGCGTAGGTGTGCTTAAGTGCGATGATCTGCATATCACGGTACGCCCAATCAGAATGTCGATGCAGTGACGCGTTGGTTGGCCTATGGGGTGACAAAGCTTGAATGTAGGCAATACAGTGAGACGCACACACACACACACACACACACACACAGAACCACAGGATGGATTCATGTGTGCGAGTAGATTCCATGATTCATGTGTGGAACAGTGCATTAGCAATCATGTTCATCGCATGTATGTGTAAGCAAACCCAAACTGGATGCTTGCAGGCTCGGCAACGTGACAAGTGGCATCGGAATCTGTGGATCACACGCGGCCCTCGGCAGAAGGAGAAGAACCCTCTTGTGATATGGGGGCAATTTGAAAGGGATATGCAACGCCTTGCGACGGGATTTGACGTGTACGACAGTTTCCTCAAAAGGACTTACACGTTGAAAGTATTCTTAGGAATGGTGCATGCGGATTCGGTGATGCGGATCACAATGGGGCAGTTCATGGGAGTCGGCAGCTACCGGGCGGATGCGTACAGCCTTTTCGAAGGGACGAGCGGCCCCGGCGGGAAGGGAATGTATTTCAAGGGGTATGCCAAGCCGGTCAAACTACAAATGACAACAGTGCAGGGAAAACCTGAGGTATATGCCGATGAACAGCTGCTCATGCTTTCTAAAGAGGGGCATGCAGCGTTGGTTTCGAGAACCATTCATGGAGGGGAATCCCCGCAATCTACTGGACGGCACGGGCGTGGCGCGCTCGAGCGAATCCCATACTTCGACCCCATGCATGGTTACGCCGTCCCCTTCGGCCACTGCGTCTTATACGGGGTGGTGAAGAGATTTTGGAAGCTGCTGTTGGGCAAAGTGACAGGGGTACCCGACTCAACCTTAACTTTGCCTAAGACGATTCAGGACGAAATGCAAGCTCGGGCGAAGCTCGTGAAACCTCCGCACGACGTCATACGCAAGTACAACGATATAGTGCAGTATTTCGGTGAGTGTACGAAGTAGGCAGAGCAGGGACGTGTGCCACTTCTTGATGCAGTTTCCGTTGTTGAGCTTGCTATGAGAGGCGTTAGGAGACCTATGCGTAGAATGTCTTATACTAAAGCACCTAGTTTGATCCTGAGTGACAGGCATGTACACAATGGAGGATGTCCTGAACTGGGTCGTCTACTTCAGCCCATTGGTGATCGGTGATCAACTCGCAAAATGGAATATGGCGATGGAGGATGCCTGGCAGCACCTTCGCCGAGCCGTGCTGCACTATGTGCGAGCTTCGGGCACGCACACTGGGTGGACTACTGCGGACGTGGAAGCAGCTAGAGTCGCAGCACGCGAACACCTCCGGGAGCACGCAAATATCCTGGAAAACACACGTATAATGAAGCTGCTGACATACAACTTGAGGCTGGCAGTGGTGTACCTGTTTCGGCAAGAACACTATTTGGGTGAGGTTGGTGCCGCCATGGAGATGTGGGTGGAGCGTGCCATCCAGCGTCTAAAGGGTGTGGCAAAGGACACGCACGTGAAAAACCGACCTGTGGAAGCTCTCGTGAATTCTATATGTGAGGACGATGCCCTAGATGACTACTGTTACAGATATCCAAACTTGCGCAAGTTGGATGTCTTGGCGGCAAAGTTATTTGGCAAGATCGCTGTCAGCCGTGCAACGGATCCCGCGGCAGAAGATGAGGATGCGCCCTGCTATTTTCTGGGCGCAGGGAGGCACCTATCTCCCACAACTCTTTCATGCAACCTTCGCCTGCAACTTGATGGTCTGGTGTCAACTTACACGAATGTAATGCCTGGGGATTATGAAATCATGGTCTACCTCAGGATGTCCCTAGACAAGGAGGTGATGTTTTCTTCCCAATACATGCGAACCACCAAGCGAATCTCCTACCACGTGTCTCTCTCTGGTACCGTCAGTGGGTTTGGCGAGCTAGGTCTGCCAGCAGGCTACCCTTACGCACAAATTCTTGCATACTACCTTGTGAGAAACTCTGCAACACAGCGGGTGGTGTGTCGCCTAGCACGGGTCGTTGCATACAGAGAAGTCGAAGACGAGTACTACGCAAAGCAAGGGGTAACGGTGGTGGACAAACAGAACGGTGTAGAGCTCATCGTTCCATGTGCCGCCATCCTCACGAAAGCCATGTTTCTTGATCGCCCTGGCAGTCAGCACTACCACGTCATGCACCTGTATCATCAAATACGCACAGGCAGTTACTAATGGGACCACCGGATTCACCTTATCATACCCAGCGCAGCCAGCTTCCAACATCGTCCAGTAAGTTGAGCAAACCTTCTCTGAAGTATTGCCCAATAGCCTTAGTAGCAAATGTAGAGGAGCACGTGTGTGGAGCCAGTGAAGGACTTTCTCATACGGTATGCACCAATGGCAGAGCTGCAAATTAGGGTTTCCTATATATCTAGCCAATAGCAGTGCACCGTGCCTATGGTTTCCTAAATACTGGACCAATGAAATAGCTGCAAATTAGGGATTCCTAGATATCTAGCCAATAGCAGTGCACCGTTCCTATGGTTTCCTAAATATTGGACCAGTAAAATTGCAGTATATTAGGTTTTCCTAAATATCTAGCCAATAGCAGTGCACCGTTCCTATGGTTTCCTAAATATTGGACCAATAAAATAGCAGTATATTAGGTTTTCCTAAATATCTAGCCAATAGCAGTGCAATGTGCCTATGGTTTCCTAAATATCTAGCCAATAACAAAGCAGTATGCCTCAGATTTCCTAAATATGACAGCGGTTTTATATTATGTCATTTCCCTAAAACTTGATTTATACGGATATATATATTTACCTTGTCCAATCACTATTTACCCAGCTTTAGGAGGACCCAATGTTTACATACAGTAAGGTTTATACTTAAGTATGTGTCATAATGTCATATTTAGGAGATTTTAGTAAAACTTTAGGGAAACTTTAGGGAAACTTTAGGGAAATTTAGGGGATTCTTTGTTCAAGTGTATGGCACATGAGACGGGCGCTCGGTGCGGAGAGCGTATGGGACTATGCGATACACGTGTGTCCCAAGTTCCACCGCAATTTCGCATGGCAAAACGGGGAGGGAAAGCTGGGGAAGAGGGTGCAAGAGGTATGCGGCGTGCCCACGAAGCGTGGGGCGGATGGCGAGCCCACGGAGTGGTGCACGGAGGAGAGGTACGACGTTGTTAAAACGGCGCGCGGGGAGGAGTATCGTCCCAAGGAGTACTACTTCTATTTCACCGTGAAGCGGCTGGTGCGGCGCTGGATGATGGACTACGACTTTGCTAAGCAGCGTGCGAGTCCCACGGCCAGAGCTCCCGAAAACGCTTGTGTCATGAGCAGCCCGCACGGGCTACGAGTAAACGAGCACCCTAGCGTCGGTGGCAGACTACTGCGTGAGACGCCGAGTGGGAACCAGGAGAAACCAGGGGTATTACGAACTGGGATGGGCATCGAATATGGAGAGGACGACGGGCAAGCAAAGAAGCATGACAAACAGTGCGACCCGTGCCGATGTCCTTACTCCTTGTAACGGACGAGTGCCGCGGCTGATCGTATACGAACGTTGCCGATGGGCGATGCGAGATGGGTGAAAGGACCGCAACTGACTAGCGCGTTGCCATCGCAGGAATTGGTCCACGCGGTTCGGCGCGTTGCGAAGTGCGGACCTTCCTCCCAAGGTAGGTAGTGCGTAAAGCCCAACCCGCGGTGAACATCTACACGAGTGTGTGCGCACGGAGGTGTGACGCTCCAGCGCGGCTTGAAGAGATCATAGGCTATTGCGCTTGACTGCGTGTGCAATGGAGGGTATGCGCAGGAACGTGTGAAGATGAAGCACTGCGGTGTGATCTCGATTGCCCCTGGCCCACGTCAACACTGGAAGGACGTCGACGTGTTGCTAGAACCCATGATGGAAGAGCTGAAACAACTGAGTTAGGGCCATGCCGATGCTGACCAAACCCCTTTCAGGGTGTATGACGGGTACTTCCAGGTGTGGCATGAACAGTTCAGCGTGTTCCTGATGTTATGCTACTGCGATACGATTGCGCGTAACGACTTGGGGAAGTTCGCTCCCGTGGCGGCAAGGCGCAACGACTTCAAAAGCATCTGGGAGGCCACTAAGGGCCCTAACGGAAATGGCATGTACTGCTTGGGCTATGCGAACCCCATCTCGCAGACATACTTGGACGAAGGGGAGGTGTTGTATGCCAATGATCCGAGTGTGTGGTTAACCAAGGAGGACCACAAGGAACTGGTGAGGCTGACCGCGGAGGATGGTGTGGATCCGATGCGGACCGGCCGATATGCAGCCGGGCCGTTAGAGCAGCTGGACTACTTTGACCCCATCTACGGGTACGTGCTGCCGTTCATGCACATGATGTGTTACGGCGTCATCAAGAAGTTCCTGAAAATGCTGCGAAACAAGGTGAACAATTGCCCAAACACGTGCTATTTCTCACCCATGCAACTGAAGCAGTTGCAGGCCAACGGAAAGGGACTGACCGCGCCGCATGACATGCACCGGGAGTACCAAGACTTCGTGCAATACGCGGGTGAGCACCCGGATCTAACCACGGATACCGACACCCATCACCTTGCATGTGCCTTGTTTAGTAGGAACGGGCGTGGCAGATGCGCCAACCTTATTCCCCCGGTCCGCGTGCAACCATGTTTGTGTGCACCGGCAGGGAATGGCCACACCTACTAACCGTAGGGATGAATGCTACTACAACCAGGTACATATGTATGCACTGTTGTTAGTTTGTTGGTGTCTGACCGCGAAGGGTCTGAAAAACCGTGTATCTTTAAGAGGAAGATGGGAAGATAGTGAAAGAGAGTCTAGTGTGTGGCATCTCGGACTTTCACCAAGAACCTCCAAAGTAACCGATAGGTTTGGCGCTCTAGAAGTTGAGCTAATGCCACTAGAAACTATCAAACTGAAAAAACTGTAGCCTACATCGTAGGGTTGCGAAGTGAGAACCCATTTTCCCGATAAATTACTCAAACCATACGAATGATGTGGCTTCTATTCGTATGCTTTGAGTAATTTATCGGGAAAATGGGTTCTCACTTCGCAACCCTACGATGTAGGCTACAGTTTTTTCAGTTTGATAGTTTCTAGTGGCATTAGCTCAACTTCCAGAGCGCCAAACCAATCGGTTTGGAGGTTCTCGGTGGAAGTCTGAGATGCCACACACTAGACTCTCTTTCATTATCTTCCCATCTTCCTCTTAAAGATACACGGTTTTCCAGACCCTTCGCGGTCATCTCCAGTTGGTGTCATTTCATACGCGGGGAGGATGCACCGGTTGCCTAAGATCTGTAAAAGGCTCGCTGTTGCAGGGAACTACACCATGGAGGACATGCTGAACTTTATCTTGATTTTCAGTCCGATGGTGTTCATGGATGTTCTGAAGAACTTGAATCGGGAGTTGGACAAGGCTTGGTGGACTTTGCGGCGGGCGGTGCTCTACTTTATGAGAGGGCCTGCAATAGGATTGTGTGGGGACCTCCAGTCCCGTGCGGAGCCCCGGAAGGAGGCCGGGAAAGAGCTGTGGGCCTTTGCGGTGATTGTGGAACAGCAATGCCCCATGAACATGTTGACGTTGAATCTGCGCATGGCGGTCGTTCACTTGTGCAAGCAAGAGGAGGAAACCGGCGTGGTGAGCAGCACCAACGAGCTCTGGGTCGAGCGTCTCCTGGGCGACAGCAAGGGGGTGGTGCCAGCCCCGGTCGGAGGTAAGGCGATCGACACGTGCATAGCGAACGCGTATCTCACGAAAGAGGCGGTGGACGACATGGCGTGGAGCTACGAAGGGATCCGCTTCCTTCCGGACATGCTCACGGAGATGGCCATGGCCAAGGGCGGCGAATACCATGATTCTGGGACCACCCGGGCTGACGATTCCTCCAAGGTGTGCCATCTCCTTGACACCGGCCACTATCTCGTCCGCGACGGTGTACCAACCGCTGCGTTGGCAAACGAGGAGGGGGGTCGTCTGCACCGGGAACTGGTGGGGTGCGTCCGATCCCTTTTTAGCGATCATGCAAGCCCTTCCCTGGATGCAGCCATGGACGTCCTTCGATTCTCGCGCATGCGAAGAGGCGATGAGGACTTCACATCCCGGGTTTACACCCGGGCAAAAACGCGTATCTCCTTCAACGTGGCTTTGAGTACATGCGCGGCCGACGCTTTTGAGTACGGCACCGTGGAGGCTTACTACTTGATCTTCCTGAAGCGTTCCGCCGAGAACTCCGCCGCCAACGACACCGTGTGCCGCCTGGCTATGGTGACCGCCTACCCCACTGTTGAGGACCTTACCATGAACAGCCGGGGCGTGTATGTGTGCAACGAGGCAGAAAAACGTACACTTCTCCTACCGGTAAGCCGTCTCGAAACCAAGGTCATTATCCATCGCCAACCTGGAAACCGCGTACCTCTACACGCCACTTACCTATGGCCGGGGATGAAAGCGGTACGTTGCAAGAAGCAATAGCGCAAGCTACCTCATGAGCTCCGCGCAGCAATCGAAGGAGGACACCGAACGCCAGCGCAGCTTCATCAGCTCCGTCCAATTGCTCTGTGTAGCTAGCGAATGCCTGCTTGCCACATGCAACGAATCTGTTCCAGTGGTACTTTTAGTAGCATCGGCAGTCCCTCTTAGCATGCCACGTGGAACAATCTGGAATTTCTGTTAATAGCTAGTTGTGCTAGTGTTAATAGACATGCCACGTGGAACAATCTGGAATTTCTGTTAATAGCTAGTGGTGCTAGTGTTAATAGACATGCCACGTGGAACAATCTGGAATTTCTGTTAATAGCTAGTGGTGCTAGTGTAAATAGACATGCCACGTGGAACATTCTGGAATTTCTGTTAATATCTAGTGGTGCTAGTGTTAATAGTCATGACACGTGGACGATCCGGTCAAATCTGTTAATTTATGACCGTTTACAGTCAGCCAAGTGTTAGTATCCGGTAAAACTGTTAATCCGAGTGCCACGTGTATGATTCCTATTAAAAGTGTTAATTTTCTGTTAATATTCCTTACATGTGTAACGATCTCGCGAGGGGGGGCTATTTCAACTCCCTCCGGCACCCCTCCGATTAAGTGTTAACATTCTGTTAAAATTGTGTTAAATTAACATTCTGTTAACATTCTGTTAACATGAATTATATAATTCCTTAACTTTTTCCCAAGCCAATCATTATTTACCATCGGGATTTATACCACCACTATTAACAGTTCCTACCCGTTAACACTTTTTAACACTTAATTAACACTTTTTAACACTTTATTAACAGAAATCCTCGGCGGTGTGGGTGTTCTTGCGTTTTGCGGCGGCGAGCGCGGCGTTGAAGTCCTTGATCGAGTCGTTGGGGTCCATGTCGTAGCTCAGCTCAACTGCCATGGCTACTATCCCATGGTCCTTGTGGGAGGACCATGATCGATTATGGTCCTCCCACATGGACCAATGTTGCAAGAATTTAATTGGGCATTGGTTCGGATCTAGAAGGCGCGCCCAATGATTTTTAGTGTCAATGGGACATATATTAATTACTTCGATGCTTGGTCCGGCCTGGATCCACCCAATATATCCATGGCGTTCGCATTTGCGACAAGCACCCTTAACCTTTTCATGTTGCATTTTTTTTGAAAATTCAAAAAGGCATAAAAAGATACGATATCTTCACTAATCTTTTGGGAATAGTATGTGCAGGCTACACCTGCGTCCATGCGATCATATCGGATCTTATACACATGTCCCCATCATATTTGGGTCATACGTCATGTTGGAGTGCATATATTGGCCATCTCTAATGCTTATTAACATCCGTACACCTTTTTAGTCGGTTTTTTAGCCGGAATGGGATAATCGGTGCAAACATGACCCATTATCCACGATGCCCGCTAGAGTGCATTCACAGTGTGGTAGGAGCGTATGGTGCTTAAAATTTTGAAATATATCCATAAAATGATTTTTTGAAAGCTTAACATAAGCCATATGGGCAAGTATGTGAGCGATGTGCACTCGTTAGCTTGACGCGAAGTGAAAATTAGAAGTGCAAAAATCACAAAATCCTTATTTCATTCGGGAGTGATCACCCGCCACGGTAAACGAGTGCTCAAATGGCGACTAGAGTGTGGACTATCCGACTAAGTTTTCATATTTGGTCATAAACTCGAGGTGTGCGACCATGAGCGGCCAACACCGCGCACCATGCAATCGCTAGGACGCTTAAAGACTATGGTCCTTGTGGGAGGACCATCTTTTTTTCAACGATTTCGATAAAAAAACATATCAAAAGCGCACCCATTAAGCACGCCCCTCTAGCACACGCGTGGACGATCCTGTAGGGGAAATTATTCAATTGACTCATAAATATGATGCCAAAAGCACATATACGCCTCAAAGATCCATGTGGCACTCATAATAGTCATCGCGCGTTGGTCCTTGTGGGAGGACCATGAATTTGGATAGTAGCTAGCCAGCCAGCAAGTCCGACGTCCCCTGAAAGGGTGCGTCGGCATGAAGCAGTCTTCGCGCAAACTCGAGCAGAACACGTTTCCCATCCGCGGGAAACGTCTGAGCAGAGCTCTCCAATCAGTCCGAAGCTGGAATGGAAGGATGCACGAGGAGCTCAAGGCGTCAAGGGTGGAGAAGAGGAGCTGATTGCTTTCCTCCCGCACCGTGATGCCGGCGTCGTCGAGTATAAAGAGGTCGCCTAGCTGCTCGTCCTCGGCCACGAAAGCCTCGCGAAGAGCAGCTGTGGGATATATAGTGCCGACTATATATTGAGGTGCTGAAACACAGAATGCTTACACTTAAGATAACATAAGAAGAGAAGTTAGATTGAGTGTCCTCGGCTTAAGCCGGAAACCCTAAGCCTGTGACAGCCGTACTGTACGGAGTACTAGTACAGACAGAGGACTGTGACACACACGGGGTGTCACATCCAGCACACCACCCTGTACTATTACGGAGGAAGAGTTAGGGTGGAACAGGCAGATTGCTAGGTAAAACAAAATAAACACACCATCTCAAGCGGTGGAAACAAATTTCAAGTGGGGGCCTGTGCTCTTGGCCAGGGCGGTCCCAAATCTCTAGCTAGCACTACACACTGAAGGCTGCTGTGCCCGTGATACAGATCTAGTTGTGCTACTAGGCTTCTGACAGTAACTCTAGCCACCTTGAAAGTGGTCCACAGAACAGAGTTCACAGAGATTGAAGTTGTTGTAGCTTTCAAATTGAAAGTCCAGACTGTAGATGCCGAAGCCGTCAGAGTCCAGATTGAAGATGTTGTAGAAGTCAGCCGGTCCAGTGTCCAGAAGGTCGGGGTCAGTGAAGTAGCCCACTGTGCCATTCTGATAACCAGAGCAGGCACCGTACACCACCGACCGTGGAGCAATCTCCACATCACAAAGTGTAGTGGCGGTGACGGTGTCGATCAAGGCGATGCTCACGCACAGGAATAGAGCGGGGAGTGCTGCTGCCGTGAGGAATGTGCCGATTGAAGGTGCCCGCACACCACCAACCCGTGGAGCGGGTGGTGGGACGGCATCATGCAAGTCCCCGCCGTCGGACTCCGTGTCAGCCACGCTAGCGGAATCATGCGTGGAAGAAATATACGGAGGGAGGGGATTGAAGGAATTAGCTGACACCTCTGGGGCGGGCTCAAAGAAGCCCAATTGCACAGACATGCTGTCCATAAAAGACTTCTCGAAGGGCGGCTCACCGTCACTGAACTGTTTCGGGTGAATTAACGCGTCCTTCTCGGTCTCGATCGCCACTTCCGGTTCATGCTCCACGACGGCATCGTCGATCACGGAGGGCGTGGCCGAACCGAAGTGGACCATTGGAAAGTGCTGAGTGTCGGACTCAGCACCACCAGCCACCTGCTTGAGCTCGCGGAGAGCGGTGCGTGCTTCGTGCACGCGGGTAGCAAGGAGTGAGGGTTGCTTGGGTGGTCGTTAATCCCGCGTACTGTTTACGGAGCCCACGTCAAAGTCCTCGGAGAACGTGAAGGGCTCCTCGTCCTGCCGAACCAAGGGATGATCATGTTGGGCACAGAGTCGAGCAAAGGCTGTGTCGTCCTCAGTGTCGAAGGCAGTCTGGAAGGCGAACACGAGGCCGTCGGCGTCGTCGGCTTGCTCAATCACGCACTCGTCGCACTTGATGTCGGCGGTGGGGCAGTTCGCGGAGTCATGCCAAAATCCCGGAGGGCATCGGACACACTCCGGAACGAAGGCCTTGGAGACGACGTGGAAGGAGACGGAGTGCATGCCGTAATTCTTCTTGTCGTTGTTGTGGCGTCGGACGCCTTGCGGCCAATTCCCGCCCTTGGGAAGGGGCGAAACGGCAAAGCGCTGTTGCCAATCACGCTTTCGGCCGTGAAACTTCCCATCTCCCCGACGGTTCTGGCGGTCACGCCAGGAGGAGGGTGGAAAGTGCACACCTGGCTTGCCCGTAGGCTTGCCCGTAGCCGGAGTCGGCCACCTAGTCGTCGGCTCGTCGTGCGCATCCTCGTCGGAGAGCGTCGCAAGAACCTTGTTGGCGGCGTCGATGTGGAATTGAAACTCCTTGATTAAGGCCTTCAATTCACGTCAACGTCGGACGGCAGGCCAGAGTACAACACGTTGGACTTGTCCACGAAGGGCACGTGCTTGCTCCTGCCGGCGTTGGCATCCCAAATCTCGAGGACGTGGGCGTAGATGTCTTCGAGCTCGACCTTGGCCAATTCAACTGCGAGACGAAGGGGGGTAATCACCTTGTCGTAGAACTCGGGGTCGAGGGAAGCCAGAAGCTGCTTCTTGGCCATCATGTCGTCGAGAGGCCCAGAGGCGCCGTTGCCAATAGCAGTCAGGCATGCGTCGAAATCTTGTATAAGTGGGTCGGGGTCCTTCTTGTCGTCGAAATAAATGGAGCAAAGCTCCTCGTAATGCCCAACGGAGGTCGAACCACGCGAGGGATCAACCTCTTGGTCACTTCCAGAAGGGCACGCTTGCCATCCTGAGGCGAAGCCCGTCCCGAGGCCTCAACCCAACGCCGCGCGGGTGAGTTAGGAGAAGTCAACGATGTCAAAGTTGAGAAGAGGATGGCATTGAAGATGGCGTTGACCTCCTTTTGCGTGTCCGCCAAATCAAAAAGAGCGGCGTTGTTGGGGTCCTTCTGCTCGAACGCGCGCTGCAAGGACTTCACAATAGATGTCCAGAGCGTGTTACGGCGTACTTCGTCTCCATGAAAGGTGTCCTCCTCGGAGCCCAAGGCGTCACGAGAAATTCTCTTGATGATGTCGACGTCCCAAGTGGAATTCTGGACAGCCGCAGCTCGAGTCCGGTCCGGAGCCGTGAGATTGACAGCCGGAGAATTTGGCGTCGGTCTATAGCGAGACCCGACGTCGCGTGAAAAAATCGTGTCTAGTCGAATGCGGTTGTTGGCCCCCAAGGGAGGCGTGACGTGAGAATTTACACTCATGTTGAAAATCCAGTAGGTGGGAGCGTCGGGGTAGAGGGCCGATGTCGGATAACACAGTAAAGCGATGGTCGAGAGCCGTAAGATGCAGTGTCGGCACGGATAACTAAGGAAGCCGTAACTGTGAAATTGCAAGATCGGAACGCGGCGGCCAAGGAATCCCACGACAAAAATTGATCAAGTTTCAGTCGAGTAAAATCCAACGCGGACAATACAAATTAATCCCAGGTAGGCGAACGCTGCAGCGATACCAAATTTAATCCGCCCGTAAACTAGCTCTCGACCGCAACTGCGAAAATCACGACATCAAATTGGGCCCCCAACGCCCCACCAAGCGGAGTGGCTTAGCCACTCATGTAATCAAAAGTAGTGGAAGGTGCCTGGCGCACCATAACCTGTGGGATATATAGTGCCGACTATATATTGAGGTGCTGAAACACAGAATGCTTACACTTAAGATAACATAAGAAGAGAAGTTAGATTGAGTGTCCTCGGCTTAAGCCGGAACGACCCTAAGCCTGTGACAGCCGTACTGTACGGAGTACTAGTACAGACAAAGGACTGTGACACACACGGGGTGTCACATCCAGCAGCAGCTACCATGCGGGTAAAGATGACGTGCACGTTCTTCTCGTTACCATGGAAGCGCTCGTCCTTCAGATCGAAGCACTTCTTGGCGACAAATTTGGCGGCCCGGTTCTCGTCGTGTCTGGTGCGGATCAGAGTACGGACAGCTGCCACGAACGTCGCAGGGGGTCCAGCCGCCGGAGGGACAGTAGCCGTCGGAGTCCCGGGAGTGGCTGCATGACGGGCAGCAGCTTGGTCGAAAATAGTCGCTAGGTTCCTCCTCCGCAGAGGAGCGCTCGAAGATGATCTGGTGGCAACCATGATGAAATGACAGTAGGGGTGGAGCAAGCGGGTGTGATCGGGAAGCGGTCGCGGTGGTGGCGGCCAAGAGGTGGTGGTCGTCGAGAGCGTAAATTTGCGCATAAGGACGAAAAACTCGATGAAGTCGTGTGGACTTAACCCCTAAACCGTCATAACTATTTTTGATTTTGGTTGAAGTCAGTGTTTTCCATATAGCCGCCTCATACGAAGGCCGATTTGCGTTTTGAGCATACCACTTGAAGCGTATTCCAAAGGCGCATCGTACTGCATTGTTCAAATTTGAGCATGAAGTGAAAATGCGATGTCACAAATGAATGTATATCTCACGCATTGCGGCGCTGAATACGTATCCACTGTCCCGTGTAAACCCTAATCATGACCCTAGCATGTTTTGCATAACGCCTAGCTATGTGTTGAAGATGTAACGTGACCTAAATAGGGTTGAGGATGCGTATTTATACGCGCAAACCATAACCGTGTGTTGTGTCAAACGATTTTCACACTCTTCATCGTTCGATCTTGAAAGCATGCGACAGTGTTCAGTAACATTGGGCACGCGGTTTGATGCGCATAAGGGAGACCTTTTCAAAACTGTTTTCAAAAGCATTTTTGGATTTTAGACGGCTTCAAAAATCAATTTTAGGTACCCTTGGGTCATATATGACCCAGGAAACGGTTTAAGGGTTAAAGGATTCCCGGGTACCGCAAACGGTGTGATATCGACCAGAAGCACGGTAAAATCTAGCCAACGTAAAATCAACTCCCAAAACGTCCAAGTGCACTGTCCGCGAAGCCGCTCAATCAACCAAGCTGCCTAGGCCATACCACTGAACCGCGTGTGCCTCCCTAGCGACCGCTCACTCCATCCCAAGCGTCGGCGTTTAGCCACTCATAGTAGAAGCAGTGTAAAAGCGATGGTGCGAACCAAAACCTGCTAGATATACAGGGCCGATATATATCTATTTGTCGTTATACCCCAATATAGGGTTTCGATATCAGAACGGTCGGATTGATAAGATAAAAGCGATAAACATATACCTGACTTTAAGTTCAGGGATTAGGTTTCGGCCTACGAGTGACGGTCATCCAGACTACTCTAGGATGAGGCAGGTGACAGATTTTCGTAGGTGTCACTGTGCCAAATCCAGCATGAACAACATGCGGGTATCAAAAGGCTAATTCGACCAGCCGATACTGTTAGTTCACCCAATGCCCTTGGGTTCACAACCCGATGGTGGTAACGCTTATGAAGCGTGAGGGCATTGGTATATGAGGAGCATTGCGCTCAAGCAGACTACTGGACACCAGAGACCGCACTCATTCCCCACCAGCTTTAGCCAGTCATTTAGTGGCTTTGAATCAAAACCACTTTAGGCAAGTGGTGGGCCTATAGCCTACTAGAATGTCCTAGTGACACAGTGAAAACTCACGGGGAAGCCGATTTCCCCCCCACTGTATGGGGGCCTGCTTCTCCTTGCTTCACCCCTCACTGTATGTGGCATGTGTCACCCGTGACCGTGTCTCCGTCACGTTAGCCTTCTCTAGTTAGACAGTCCGTATGTCTGCCTTCCCAGTTTTATGCTATTCCGTTTCCGAGCACCCGGCACTGTGTGATTCTGTGACTTTACCGCGTATATATATCCATTATATATATACCCTCATATCACCCTTTCTGTCAGGTTATCGACCCACATCACGCTTGGCGGTGTTCGGTTTGGCTTGACTCGCTTTGGCTTTCCGCCAATTCTACAATTCCCTTTACTTCCTTCGGACTTTCATCGGTTTGAGTGCCACCGCCTCATCCAACTTCCTTGTCCAACTTCACGTGGTTCCTACCGTATGTGATTGGTTTTACGTGATCTCCCTCGGCCAAACTTCCTTATTTACTTCCTTCATTCTGGCCGCCTACTTCCTTCCACCAACGCTCTGGCCAGCAGCGCCTCTGCTGCCGGAAAACTGGCTTACCTTACGGCATTTTGGACGTGACCGCCGTGTTCCTCGTCAAAAAACTGACCCAATTTGACCCCTACATCGTCCGATTCCGTTAATTTTACAAGAGGTTACGGTATCACCATCAACCCAAACGTCCACTCGACTTTCTGACCAGCAGTACCCCTTCTGGCGGGAATACGGGTTACCGTACGACGTTTTTGACATTACCCCCGTTTTCCTCGTCAAATTTCACCCCAATCTGACTTCTCCATCGCTTGATTTGGTTAATTTTTCGAGGAGTTACCTTTCACCCACGAAACCCTATCGACGCGCCTTCCAGATTTTGCAGACGCAGAGATCATGGCCTCGCTACGCCAGCGTGCGCGCATGGCCGCAGTTCGGTCTGCACTGGACTTGCTTCGACGACAACATCTTCCCTTTGGCTGTGGTCTGGTGGTGCCTGGTGGTGCTTACACACCAAGCACCAAACTCGAGTCCATCGCGTTCGCCATCAACAACGAGTGCTTTGACTCCTTCGACTTCGTCCCTCCACTCCCTTCGCCCTCGCCTTGCACCCCACCTGTTCACCATCTAGTGGTGTGTGGTGATGTTGCCACGCCCACTTCGCCCCTCACCATCGTTCCTTTCGAGCCATTCCCAATGCGCTCAATCGCGCCCCCTTACCGCATTTTTCACCTTCCACCTCCCCAACCCCTTCTCATCGACGCATTCGCTCTGGTGGTGCCAGGCTACTTTTGGCTTTGGCACCGCACGGGAGTTGGTTAATTTGTCGCCTGGATGCCCCTCGACATCTTCGAGAACACCGCCGCCACCACTCAGTGAAAGCACGATCACGTCGCAACCAACTGCAGCCAACCAATTCTAGACTTAGCCGCAATTAGCTTACAGAGATTCACCGCATCTTGCCAGCTGTTAGCCGGCTGCAATGGTCCCTTGAACTCTGACATTAAGTAACATTGGGTTTAGGTTTTAGGGTTTGCTTGCTCTGGGATTGCCACTCACACCTTCGGGGTGAGGTGGTGTCACGGGGAAGCCGATTTCCCCCCCACTGTATGGGGGCCTGCTTCTCCTTGCTTCACCCCTCACTGTGTGTGGCATGTGTCACCCGTGACCGTGTCTCCGTCACGTTAGCCTTCTCTAGTTAGACAGTCCGTATGTCTGCCTTCCCAGTTTTATGCTATTCCGTTTCCGAGCACCCGGCACTGTGTGATTCTGTGACTTTACCGCGTATATATATCCATTATATATATACCCTCATATCACCCTTTCTGTCAAAAACGCTGAACGCCGTAGGGTTTGAGCGAGGCAATCGGGTATATCAAAAGATAGAAAAGAATACACGACTCTCAGGCTATCTAAGCTCTGAGGCCGTCACTAGGCAATCATATCGTGTGTCACAGTCTAAGCTACCGAAGTCGAACTACTGAGTACAGGTAGGAAGTCACTGTAGTGTCAAGCTGTCACTGTCATACGTGATACGTGGTGAACTACTAAATCTCAGCAAATATTGATGCGCGTTGCTACAGTTCAATAGCAGCCGCATAGTCCGAAAGGTTGGATATCAACCGCTTGACAGTGGTATTCTCCGTCCACGCGACGAACGAGGACATAAGAGTGTGTGCAACAGTAGATATATTGTATTATATAGATTGTATATTGTGTGTGTGACAGGTATCGCGCATACATAGCGGCGCGACAGAGCTCGCATACATATATCGAATATCTACAGGCGAATAACAACATTCGCTGCAATATCGTCAGCAAACGGAGTGCGCGAGAAATCATCATCGCGAACGCATTCGGAGCTCGTGATAGCATTCGCAGTAACATCGTCAGCAAATAATCAGCGACAAGGTGTGCGCACCGCGTACGGATCGCACATACATGCTGTCACTATTTCGCAGGGTTGGTACGATATGCGACATACGGACGCGCGACGAAAAATCATCATCAGTATATATGATTCGCATCAGCTTCGGCAGGACGCACGGAGTTTCGTTATACGCGCGATGGCATTCGTACCATGCGACATACACCGGCGACAACGATGTTTGCTATCCGCACTAATCGTTCAGTGCAGCGCACGCACATGATAATTTCGTTATTTGCAGATGATTTGCAAAAATCTCTCATCGACGCGTACGTACGATGATTTAGCTCGTCAGGCGATGCGCACCTGCTATGATTTCATCATGTGCAGGGGACGCGCGATAGAGGGCGCATAATCCGTGATGCATCTACTAGGCAGAGCACAACACAACATTTCGCAGGCGTTGTCGGCTTTGACCTAATTTCGGGTCAAAGTCGTCAATGCCACGTGTTCAGGGCTGGGTCACAGGGCATTGGCATTTCCCAAGTTCGGAAGATTCCATTGAATATTGGGGCTCGTACTGTACAGTGGGGGGAACCCTATACGGACGCCTTTTTCGATCGGTCCGTACGATCGCATACGTTGATTAAATCGAACGGGATAAAGCGCTGGTAGTAACGGTCAACGAGAGGTTGAGTTCCCCCAGCGGACACGTTTTCTCGTTCTGAACTAAAATACGTCCAGAGTACGAAAACTGCCTATAGCGATTATATCCGGGAACCCTATACGTACGCCCCATTGTCTATTATATAGCAAAATATTATACACAAAATATTTCTGGTGTGATTGGACAGTCGACAATATTTAAGATATGAACAGGTCGTACGCATAGGGTTCCCGTCCGTATAGGGTTCCCTCCACTGTATGGCCCCAATATTTGAATATTGGTGCTGATCAGCATCAATATTCAATGGAATCTTCCGAACATTGGGAACACGTCAATGCACTGTGACCAATCCAGTTCTGAACACGTGGCCGCCTTACTTCCACATCAGCATTTCATCACAAATAATGCTCAGAATTGCTGCCTGCGTGGCACGTTTTCATTGGTCCAAACCAGATGTGTCATAATTATAAGTTTATACCCCTTGTCTCCCTCGCCTCTCTTCAATTACGAACGGGCTGACGCTGATGACGGTGCTTTCTCACGCTTTCATACGTCATAGAGGGAAAAAATATAAGGCTTCGTTCAAAATCTTTCCGCAACTTTTGACTCGTTGCAAAACCCTCAACGGCGCTCATCACCAACTTTCACGAAATCTACACCTATACACAATGTTTCAAAACTGCTAGGCAGAACGGGAGGAAATTTGAGTAACGACGGATGAACCTAATCCGTATGATTTCTCGTGTTGCGTTGTGGTTATCACATATCCTCCACGTAAGATTGCTACACGAGCGTTTCGAAACCCTTTACTCTTCCCCCAAAACGTTGTAGGGCTCTGGGATTCTAACGCCTAATAAGTCGTTACAACTCTGCACTTGTCCTGCCAACGATATCTACCACCGTCCCGCACTTCTGCAAAAAGAGTTTCTACTGAACACTGCACTTTTCTAGACTTCTCCGCAGTGCTCCAGTAAACTTTCTGGACACCCCGACCCCTTCCATCTGCACCACCTCCGTCGATTCTCGACGAGTGTGGCACAACCTTCTTGTTGTTTTCCGTGGTGCGCTTGACGAACGTTGTCAGATATTTGAGCCGATGCTAGGGCTCATTGTTTTGTTAATTAGTACTTTGCCACTCAAAGTCGCCTGGTTGGAAAATGCCGACAAGGCGGCCGTGCCGCATATCAGCGACAACCAAAAGGAGTTTCAGGTTCGCTGCTGAACTTGCTTATTTTTTTCGCGCCCTTGTAACGCGATTTTCTACGCGTGTCGAGCGCCTAGCCTCTACAAGCCAGATAGTCTTGCGACAGAAATGTATCCGCCAATGTGTTCCCCGGGTGTCACTAGACTGCAGAGACGTTTGCACGCCAAGGGCGATTTTTGAACAAGCGCGCTTGTGCTTTCAGTGCGGAAGTATGTATTCAGTCCAGGCTCGCCCTTGTATTCAGTCCAGGCTCGCCCTTGTATTCAGGAACTGCGCTATCTCGCTGTTAATCCGAAAAGTTGATCCCGCTGTTAGAACGGAAATGCCATCACCACGTTCGCATCTCGTCTTCAACATTAGAGCTTCCCCAAACCTTGAGTGTGGTCCTGGAGTCACGAATGCCGTGAACACCCTGACTTCTTGCAAACCGAAGCAGCCCACCAGCTCTCTCGATAGTGACTGCTCTCTCGATAGTGACCGGGGCTAAAACACAGGGCACTACCGTCGAGGCCTCCAAACTCATCGACCAAGCACAGCCTACAGGGTCCATCGCTGGATCCGGGACACTGGATGGCGAGCGTGAGTGGACATCCGCAGAGGGCGTCCTGGCAACTGATAGAGGCCTGACACCGCCGCAGTTTCCCACGAGTCGGCGGCAGCTGCTCCAGGAGTCCGAGACTTGCCCTTGGTTGACCCCTACCGCGGAAGACGATGTGTTGAAATGCGCCGATGGAACGTTCTGCAATCGACTGTATTCCATCGGAGGCTGGGGCTGCTGCGACGGCCACGGGGGCCGCATAAAGTGCCCTCAGAATGTTCCCATCATGAGCGCGGCACTGGACTGTGCCTCTGGCACGCAGGAGTGCTGCTGCTCCACTGTCGAAGGATGCGCCAACTACGGCGGGGAGCGGCCCTGCTTCCCCCACTGCGTCGACCAGACAAGGCAGGTGTCGGAGAACTGCCAAGACACCGAGGAGTGGGCGGACTCGGAAGGATTTTCGTGCCGCGACTACTACGTCCAAGAACTCTGCACCATTCAGGGTGATTACGGAAACTCCTCCGAATCCCTACTTAAATGGTCCAACGCCTCCTTCAGCGACTACCAAATGGATGACATGAGCGCCCTGGAGGCCTGCTGTGCATGCGGCGGGGGCGTGCTCGACAGCTCTCCCCCTCCAAGCCCCCCTCCACCATTTCCGCCAAGGCCACTTAACCCCCTATCACCCCCTCCGCTTCCGCTTGCTCCTCCAGGTGCGGCCTGCCAGTGCTGCGCTCTTTCCTTGGAATGACGCGCGGGTGAGATTTAGAAATGTGCAACTTCTTCCTGCGGTCCTTCCTGCACCATACACGCGTCCGCTGGCTGCATGCCACTTACTGCGTCACATGCAGCTTGCGGTCTTGCATGCCACTTACTGCGTCACATGCAGCTTGCTGTCTTGCATGCCGCGCGCTGCGTCACTTGTCGCCGAATATGCGGAAATAAGCACGGTCTTCCACTTCGGACGCGCTCAAGCGCCTGTACAGCGACCCCTCGGGCATCCGTGCGGTCACCACTCGAGTGCCTTGGCAGTCGCTACAGCGACCTCGCACCTTGAGGCCCTGACCGCTTGCTGGTCTCTTGCTTTTGTATGCAGTATACACGGAGGGGTCCACCGTCACTGTCAACGATTCGATTTACGGCTACCCACATCTTGAAAACGCAGTTCAGAATCCGAGTGTGGAGACCATCTTGCTGGTGCACGACGTGGCCTTGGACGGCACCCTACCAAGCGTGGGCCGCACCTTAGAAGTCGGCGGGGATTGTGGTGCCGTGCACTGTGAGCTCAGCGGCCGGCAGCGACACCGGATCTTCGTGGTGGGAAGGGGCGGGGCGCTATCACTGCGGCGCCTGGCACTGCGGTGGGGATATGCACAGGATCCAGCTAACGGTGGTGCCGCGTACGTGGGTGCGGGTGGGCGCCTCCGGGCGGAGCACTGCATCTTCGAGTCCAACCAGGCCGGCACAGGCGTAGCGCTCTATGGCGAAGGGGCGTCGATCGTGCTGTCTTCCTGCGCTGTAGTAGGCAATATAGGGGGTGACGCTGTGATCTACGTCCGTAATCACACCGAGTTAGTGCTTACCAACCGGACCGACGTGTCAAACAACTATATCGAACTCGGAGGTGCGGTGGGTGCATATGAGTCCAGCACGGTGCTCTTGAATGCAAGCATGCTCCGGCAGATCTATGCAATCAAAAATACGGCAGGCATGTACCTCAGCGAAAGTGTGGCAGTATTAGTTGAGAGCGCCATCGAGGAAAACAGTGGGTCGCAAGGCACGGGCGTGTATGCTCACAGCCACGTGGAACTCGTGCTCAGTGAGGGGAGCTCCATCAGCTATAACTTGGGCCGGTACCGCGCCGGGGGCATCATGACGAGTGACAACTGCGTCGACTGCAAGATTCGGATTATGGAAGCCAGTAATCTCTCCTACAATTATGCTGCGTTCGAAGGTATCCCAGGCCACCCGCATTCGTGCTTCTGGACGGCAAACGAGAGGTGCTTCGTACAGGCAGCAGTCCGTGGGGCCAGTGATGTAAGCCACTGCGGGGCTAGGCAGCAGTCGGTGGGGCCAGTGATGTAAGCCACTGCCAAACATGGTGGCAGCCTGGTGTGGGGCCAGTGATAAGCCACCGGGCCCATGCAGCAGTCGGTGGGGCCAGTGATAAGCCACTGCCGGGCCAGGCAGCTGCCAGGGCCGTGATGCTTACTGCCGGGCTAGGCAGCAGTCGGTGGGGCCAGTGATGTGCCACCGCCGACATGCAGCAATGGGTGGGGCCAGTGATAAGCCAATGCCGGGCCATGCAGCAGTCGGTGGGGCCAGTGATGTAAGCCACTGCCGGGCTAGGCAGCAGTCGGTGGGGCCAGTGATGTAAGCCACCGCCGGGCGAGGCAGCAGTCGGTGGGGCCAGTGATGCTTACCGCCGGGCTAGGCAGCAGTCGGTGGGGCCAGGACAAGCCACTGCCGGGCTAGGCAGCAGTCGGTGGAGCCAGTGATGTAAGCCACTGCCGCCATGCAGTCGGTGGGCCAGTGATGTAAGCCACTGCCGGGCCATGAGCAGTCGGTGGGGCCAGTGATGTAAGCCACTGCCGGGCCAGCAGCAGTCCGTGGGGCCAGTGATGTAAGCCACTGCCGGGCTAGGGCAGCAGTCAAATAGTGATGTAAGCCACTGCCGGGCTAGGCAGCAGTCGGTGGGGCCAGTGATGTAAGCCACTGCCGGGCTAGGCAGCTGTCGGTGGGGCCAGTGATGTAAGCCACTGCCGGGCGAGGCAGCAGTCGGTGGGGCCAGTGACGTAAGCCACTGCCGGGCCATGCAG